>JACCGJ010019323.1:0-15269 GCA_013407085.1 Atriophallophorus winterbourni | reverse complement strand
AGTGTATTTCGTTGAATTTCAACAATTCTGAAGAGTAAATTCTCGAGAAAAAAGTTATATGTCACTTTAAAATTTTTTATTGCTAAGATATATTAAATGCTCTTTATGCCGTATAAGTATAAATGATCTATAGTTGTTTTAATTAGAAATAGCTTACCTAATTTTTCCGGAGATAAAAAAGAGTTGAGTTGCTTTTTGATTTCAGTTTGTGAAGTGCTCAATCTTATATTATTAGGGAGTGAAATTCATAACCGAGAATATTTATAAATAAAGAAATCTTTTCGTATACGATTGTGGATTTTCGGTATACATATTTTGCTTTTGTGTCGAAGATTATATACTTCGGAGTTTTTGAAATCTAATTGTAAATCAATGTCGATCATATCTTTCTTCAATATTCTGTAAAAGAGTATAAGATTTTGTTTTATTTTTCGAAACCATAATGTGTCTAATCCTAGGATCTGACATCTTTGCTAATATGAATGCTTATCCGAACTGGTGGTAATGGATCGTGTGAAAGAACGTTGAATGCCTTCTAAAGCATAGCTATTAGACCGAGTAATGTTACCAGATATAATGTTGCAGTAATCCAATAAAGGTAGTGTATGTAACTTGTAAAGTTCCAGCTTGCACTGGGACAGAGAGATGAATCTATGAAGTAAACCTATATTTTTTTGTTTTAGAAATTAAGTAGCAAATTTGTTCATGAAATGTAAGTGATCCAGAATAGCGTTAACTTAAATCACGTACACATTGTGCTGGTTGTAGTGGTGTATTATTTAGGATGATCGAATCTTTTGATATGATACAGTTGAAATTTATGAAATTAGATTTATTAGTGGAGAACTCAAGACCGTTCCGAATACTTCATTGAAGTAGAGCATCCAGGTCTTGGTTCAATTTTAATATAAAGTTGTTAGTCTGGTTAGATGGAAATGCTATGGCGACTTTTATATCATCTGCAAACAAAAAGATCTTACAGTGTGTTATGGCAGATAGTATACCGTTGATAAATATCAAGAAGATTGTTGGACCTAGAACGCTTCTTTGTATGACTCCGCTTGGAATTGGCAGAGTTCTTGAACGGTAGCCATTTATATCTACCGAAAAAGTACGGCCAGTGAGAAAAGATTTGAACCACAAAAGTTGGTTTTCAGTAATACTCACAGCAGATAATTTTGCGAGGAGTAGATTATGCGGGACCCTGTCGAAGGCTTTCATAATATCAATGAATACAACTATGACTTCAAGGTTTGAATCTAGTGATTGTGTCACGTAATTTGAAAATTCTAGTTGACAAGTTACGCAAGATTTTCTGTTGAGAAATCCGTGCTGGTTTGATATGAAATAGTATGGTGTCAAGTATGCTAGGGTAGCCTGTCTGACAAGCTTTTCAAATATTCTAGCTAGAAGTGGTGTGTGACTAATGGGTCGATAATTGGTAACTGTATCCGGACTTATGTTGCGGAATGACAACGGAATGTTTCTATTCTGAGGGGAAAATTCCTGATTTGATAGACGTATTAACGAGATTGAATAGTAATAAGAAAAAGTCTTCAGATACAATTTTGCATATTGCTGGTACGAAACCTGTTTTATCAGGTTTGTAGGAGATTGTAACTTGATTACAAACTTTACGTATGTCAGAGGTATTAATTGTAATTGTGTCTAACGTATTGCATGTAGGGTGTATGATTAACTCCGAATAAGAGTTGGTATTATATGAAGCATTGAAAAATAAAAGAAATACTTCGCAAAAAGCGAAAGGCTCAGTTACTACTGTGCAATTATTACCATGTTGATCCCGTTTAACTCCTCCAACGACGGTCCCAAGCCCGTCTGAGAAAGGAGGAGGGTTAGGCTTAGGGCTAGCAATTCTATCCAGTAAACCTACATTGCTACGAAAACGATGACAACAGATTCGTGGTTCGGTCATGTCTGCAGAATGGATTCCGTACGAAGGTAGCCATGCACTGGCATCCGCAAGGTAAACGAAAAAGGGGACGACCCAAGGAAACTTGGCGCAGAACGTTGAAACGCGAACTACATGCACAAGGATTCACGGTGCAGACGGCAACTGAAGCAGCGACAGACCGGAACCACTGGCGTGAAGTTGTCTTCGCCTCATGTGCCACCCGGCACGCAGAGGACTGACTGACTGAATGAATGAATGATCCTGTTTGATGATGTAGTTTATCTTATCTGAATTTCCCGATGCCCTAGCGTTCAATAATTTAGATAATGCTTTCTGTTTTTTACTAGGTTTGAGGGCTGTAGGGTCATCAGAAATCAGTTTATGGTTCATAATTTGTACTAGTTTGTCAGATAGTTCATACGCGTGCGAAAGGGAGATACGTCGTGCTTATAACGAGCATATAATGTCAAATAAGCAATGCGTTTTCCTAACTTATGAGCTTTACTCAGTTTGGGGTGTCTAGCATGTCTGGTAGTAGATTTCTATAGTAACTCAACAAGTTTATTATGAAAGATTTTGGAGGTTACATTAAAATTGTCGGAAAGGAAAAATTCAGTCCAATCTTTGTTTCTAATAAGGTTTTTACAGATTTGCCCATCTATGTGAGTAATTATATGTGTCTTTTTAACACTAGTTATTATGCTATTGCAACTCAATTCAAAAGATATAATGTTATGATCTCCATTAACAAATACGTTCAGGTTTGAAGATGTGATATTCAAAGTAAAGACAAGGTCGATGATATTTTTATTGCGCGTTGGTTTGTCAACATACTGTGTAAAACCTGATAGTTTGGTTGTATTGGCGAAAGGATTAAGATTTATGTCGTTGCATTCTATTTGGTTAAGTGAAGGCATGTTGAAATCTCCTGCAATTAATTTATAGCGGAAAGGGTGGATAGATGCTTCTATGAAACAATTATTATTCACAGAAGAAGGTGAAGTTGGAGGCGCATTCAACTCTCGCGGCACCTCATCCAATTCCATCGTTTCGTTTTCATTGTTGGAAGATTCGGTTGAATATGGAATAGTAAGACCGTTATTTGTTTCCAAATCTGCAAGTGAGAGGCAGGCTGGGAGATCTGTGGCTTCAACAGAGTAAGTGCGCTTAGTAAGAATAAAAGTTAACCGGGAAAGAAAATTAACACCGATATCATGTGATTCCAGTTTTGATAAGAATAACTTATGAGGAACAGTATTAAGTGGTTTAGTTATGCCTAGGAAGACAACTTAGATAACCGAAACGTCCTAAATCAATGTAGGAATAAAGTCAAGGTATTCAAGGTATGTTATGGAAGATCTTTTATTCATGACACGTTAATGTTTGCCGTTATGCGTCGTGATGTACAGGCAACCAACAAAGCAGCACTTTTGAACGGAGCAGAAACAGAAAGCGCAGGCAAAAAGGATATTCGTAAATATATTGATTGAAACAAGCATTCATGAAACTAAAAATACTTCTGAAAGAAAGTAAAATTACATATTATCTCAGATCGACATCAATTTACAATTTGATTTCAAGAAATCTGATCTAAACAATTTTTATCCACAAAAATAACTATACGAAAAATTCACAAGCTTGTAAGAAGAGATGTCTTCATTTATCAATATATCAGTTTATGGATATTATTTTCCGATTAAATACGTCTGAGCACTTTATTGACTGATTAACGAAATAACTCAAATCACTTTTACCAACATTAAACTGACCCCAGCAATTTAATAATAATACAACACTAAATAATGTATGCTCATACGGCATTAATGTCTTTCAATTTAGTATTCGTATATTTTAATAGCCATTTAAATTTCACTAAAGATTTTCCTTTCCATACTTATTGAAATTCCAGAAAAACCCTCTCGCAATTTTTAAATGATGACACCACTTTCATAGATTCAGTAAATTGAATTCATATCCGTATATACACGTTTGAATTAACATGCTGATAATCTTTCAATAATGAAGACTATAAATCAGACCATTTTAATATTTAATAAACCACTTACCTATGTTCCACGCATTTAGTGTTAGTTCGAAAAAATATGAAGTTTTATTAGTTATTTTTACTTAGCTGTCCATCTTTATTTTTATTATTATTTAGGTTACTATGTGAAATACTGTGACCTAGCTATTCTTTATCTGTTGCTAACAATATTTAGTTATATTTGACCCTAATATGTTTAAAACAACATTTTTTCAACGTTTCTTATCAATAACAAGTGACATGCTTTGCATAAATTGATTTATCCAAGAATATACATTATTATTAATTATAGTTTGTAGTATCAAATACAGAAGAAATTCTCCACAGAATGCATTACACTTTTTAATTTTTATTGCTGTAAAATTGGAACATAGTTGTCAAAAATATTTACATTAGTAATTAAGATAATTGATTAATGCCTAATTTGTAAAATCTTCGTCTCGGCGTGGTAATTTCGAATGACAATCAATTTTGCTGTAATTCATATTCACTTTGCTTACTGCGTTATTCCAATTCCTACCTTAGGTGATTCTCACCTCTATTCGTTGGTTTGTAGTTTCATTCAATTAAGTAAAACACAATTAATTACAATTGGGATCGCTATCAGATATGTCATTTCCTTGAAACTTTTGATCTCTCAACGTACGTGGAATCCCGTAAGTAATGGTAGATTAACTGGAAAGGTTTGTACTTAGGTGCCTTACAAGAGCGAAATGACTCATTTAAAAATTCCAGCTGATTTTATCAGGAAATGATTTTTATGCTCTCCTAAAACAATAATCTTTTTCTATCACACTTGTTAAAACGACTTCCAATAAATTTAATTAGCAACAACATCAATAATAATAACAATATTAATAATAATAATGCATATTTATGGATTAACTCATTCATGCAATGCATGATCAGTTGTTTTTAGGAATAGAAACAGAATAACAATGATTTTAAAAATAACAAGGTCGAACATAACTAGATATTCCTTCGTTAGCCAAGACAGAGAACGCAGCAGGCACTGACCACATTCTCGATAGCGCTAAGCTCCGAAGTCGCCTGCTAAACCGATGGAGAAAAACTCATAGAAAGCGTTCAAACTTGGCAGACTTTGAAAACCCTGACTAATCTAAGAAGCCTATTGATGATACTGATGAGCAGTTACGTTGTAATGTATCGAAAATTAACTTTGAAAACATAATTCAACAAAAAGTGTTTCCTGACCTAAAGCAGGAATTTTTCGCGCGTTTTAACACATGTAACTTCAATAACGACCGGCTCTTGCACTTTACATGGCATTGTGGGAAGACGCTAACTGCAGCGCAGGAATCGACGAGGAAATCTTATTTGCGATCCCGTCGGTAATGTATAAAATAAGGTTGAGATGGCTGTCAGGTAAAGCTACGTTTACTACAGCCAGTCAATGGGTTTTTCTGGCTTTGATTTAGACAGTTTGTTTGGTAGATGTTCCGTAACGAGAAGGAAGAGTTATGAAACAGTGACTGCAAATCTGACAAATTTCGTTGTTGTGGTTACTAGAATCATTCACATTTGCATTTTCTGATTAGACAAATGTTGCGTTGAGTAAAAGTTCCTGAAGTCCTCATTTGAAATGGTTGCTGCGATTTAACGAATTGTGTTTTTGTGCATTATGGCCAAAGCTTCACATACGAATGCATATGACCTGATTATCATTATATCATTCCTTATTTTGATAAATTGTTACTGCAGCTACGCGTGTATCCTAAATACTGTGATGTTGCGCGATCACATATTCCTAAACACAGGAGATTCCGCAGTTTTTGATCATCACTAGACGAAGTAAGTTGCCAATAACATGTTCCAGCGCATAGTACTGAATATGAGCAAGGCGTCTGTCAATTAATTGGACAGCGTCCTTAGCCAAACGCGATGCTGACATATCAGCTAATAAATTATACGCTGAACGTTGAGTTCTCACACGGGAAGACTCCAAATATGATACGATGTTTTAAAATGACACTCAAGACTCATTAATTAGTAGAATCAAGAGGCCAAAGTATTCCACGGCGTCAATAGAAATATCATACGATGAGGGATCAGAAAATGTTGATATATAATCAATTTAGTCAATGGGAAAAAATGTGTAAACGAAATCAAAATTGATGGGATTATATATGGTAGGAACCAAAATTTGAAAAAGGATGAACGCACAATTTTTAGCGATTACTACAGCGGAGGTTCAAACACCAACAACGCACTCCTTTTGGCGATGAAACTCAATAAATCGGAACACATCTCGACGTAATATAAAAATCCAACATAAATACACTCAGACGCTAGAATTATTCCCAAACTGATCAAGTAGAACGTAAATTTAAATCGTATACATATTTACATGAGCAAATTATAGGGAAAAGTATAACGGTATAACAAATAAAAAATAATAATATATATTCTTGGACATCCATGGCATGCAATACATGATCAGTTTATCAAAATTTGATTCATCTTCCATCTCCGCGAGCGCTTGAATACTGTACGTGATCCCAATTACATTTCCATATTCTTTTTTCCTCTATACGCTACATACCGGAACTGATAATTTGTGATAATATCTTAAAGTTAAAATTTACGTTCAACGATATTCTATACAATATGCATCCTAAAACATCCATCTCTCGCCGTAATAAAATGAGTAAAACTCCTCAAACAAGAAATTACACTATGAGGTTAAATAATGACACTTCTTTAATCGTAAATAAATTGAAAACAATAGAATCTGTAATATTAAGTCTGCGTAACGAAATAACAACTTCTCAGACTCTATTTGATTCTCTCAAACCTTTATTATCTCCTATGGAGCCCAATTCCATTATTGATCATGATATCCTTATACAAAACAATATATTTATAGAAACTTTTTGTACTGAAATTACTCAACGAGAAACTCGTTCTAAGAATATAATTTTATTTAATGTAGCTGATAACTATCCTTTAAATGACATGACAAAATGTTTTCTCACTTCTCACGGTATTCCGACAGATTGCACTGCTTTTGTCCGTTTACGCAAAAACAACATGAAACAACGAACCCCAATACTTATAAAATCCACCGACAAATGTTTCGTTTCATATATAATAGAGAATAGAAATATTTTAAAATACATTCCCAGATTTTCTAAATATAACAGTGCAAATGACCGAAGTAAGCAGGATTTTCAAACATTTTTTCCCTTCAATAATGGAAACGAATATACAATAGGTAAGAAAAAATTCTTGATGTTTAATAACAATGAAGTTCCGTTCAAATTTTGTCAAGATTTACGAATGGCAAGGATGCGAAAAAATGGAGAACGGAAATGGAAGGTAATTCTGGAGAAAGTGGTGCAAATTGTAATGAAATTGTCATAAAATGTGATAAATAAATTATATATACATGAATTGACGTTTTTAACGGAAAGGTTGTTTGAAAAAATTGAAAAGGGAACATAAATCCATCGGAATAATATGAAAATCTATGAAATTGTGGGGGATAAAAAAGGGTGTGATATAAATAGCATGGGAGTAGGGTACGTTTCATGATCCAATACTCTGTAAGAAATGTCGACGAATTGAAACAAAATTTGTTCACCAACAGGATTGTCGTTATCTGCAGAAGAGTGAATAGCATACGGAACAAATCTCGGGCGGATAGATTTCGGGGCAGTTTCAATGATGGTTCGGGAGTCGAAGACACTGGAATACAATGAAAGATAATCTTTTCACCAGCGTGGTGAGCGGTCATCAAAGTAAAATAGTACATCATTTAAAAAATAGGAATTTATATTAAAAACATAATGTTTTCAGTTGTTTACGTATTTTATATTTTTGGTAGATTTTATTCTTTTGCACGTTTGGATAATAAAGTGATATTAATTTAAATTTTAGCAGAAAAATGTAAATACGGCAAGCGGGTAGTGTTAGATACAGCTAACACCACGTAGATTAATTTATTCTCAAATGCTTTTCCTATTTATCTACACTGATATATATTTGTGATAATATGTGAATAAAAATTATTATATTCGTATTATTATATTTTCATTAAAATGCACCTCGAAACATATATCTCCCATGAAATTAAAATTCGTGAAATCCTCAAACTAGTAATCGAACTGTGTAAAATACAACAACTTGTCCAGCAATCCGAGAATACATATAAACTTTGTCATGAAAACGTCACTTGGACCAGCGCAGAGAAGGATCTCGGTATCTGAATTACTAATAACCTGAAACCGAATAGTAATTACCAGAAACTATTTTAATTATCCATACTTAATGAGACTTAAAATATTGAATTTGCATTCGGTTCAAAACAGACGGAAACGAGGAGCACTTATATTCATTTGGACAGGGTTAAATAAAACAAATCTTCCTGGCAGTCGTTTGTTTCACACATCGCTAGGCGTGACTGTATACTCTTAGAAAGCCTTCAACGTAGAATTAGCAAAATCATGTTAGGCTACTCTAATCCTTCATCTTATAAAGTACGATGCAGTCTACTAGGCATTGACCCGCTATGGTTGCGTAGAATTCGCCTTAATCTTTCTCTTTTCTTCCGAATCATCACAGAGCATCAAGTTAAGATTAGGTCCACAAAGCGCTTCCAAGATTGTAATCGTTATGTACGACGTAACCGAATGAGGCTATTACATATTCCCCTTACTCGCACTAAAGTTCGACAAAACTTCTTTTTAATTAGGTATGCACATCTTTGGAATTCTCTTCCACTCCATTTTCGTATGTGCACTTCTACAGGTAAATTTAAAGCACTCGTAGAATCTCTTACTGCTCCATCGCTATGTGAAATTCTAAAAATAAACACCTCTATAGACAATATATTTTGTCACGGTATTCCTGGTTATTGAACCAATTGTAAGTATTTTGTACATTAGCACACGCATAGAACAGTTCACAATGTACAAAATACATTGTATTATCAAGTGTCAGGTTACCTAAGGTCTATGTATGTTGCATCAAAACCTGGGACTCGTAGTATATGTATCTATACATATTGTATCTCTATTGTATCTGTCTAGGCCTGGACAACCTGACAGTAGCTCAGCCCACATACAGTTTCTGTCTGCGCAGCACTTTGCCTGGATCAGGCTTGTGCTTCCACTTCAATAGGCTCATTTCACCCACCTTTTGGTTAAAACATAGTTATCCTTAAATAAATAGAAAATTGTAACATCTAAAACATTAATTTTTATGATTATCTTTTATAACGCAGCTGTAGTGTCAGGTTACCTAAGGTCTAGGCATGTCTCGTCACATTGCCACACTTCTTCATCGTAACCGCGTATTATAATCATTTTCACCATATGACCATATCCTTAACCGTGATCTGCTTATATTTAACCCATTTATATATGAAAATATGGTTTGTCATAATATATTTACTAAAAAACAAAAAATGAAAAAAAAACACTAAAAATGCGAAAAAATACTGTTTTTTGATCTTTTTTATCGTTTATAATCGATTTACTATTTCTCTTTGATAACCTCTCACCATGATGGTGAAGAGAATATCTTTAATTGTGTTCCAGTGTATCCGACTCACAAACCAACTCCGACACTGGCCCTTGCTCCTTCCGCATACGACTGATTCTTCTATATGGACCGAAAGCCCTACTGGCGAACAGTTTTGGTTTCCCTATTTCCGACAATTTTTCAACTTTCTGGATCGTACAACTGACCCAAACCTCATGCAATTTCAACCACCATCTTGTGTAGCGGATAATACTCCCAAAATAAGCAACGCAGAAAATTAAAGAAACTAGCTGTAACTCACGAAAATGTAGAGGAATACAAATCCGTTACAATATCCTTCTTTTGCTCGAGAAAAGAAAAGAGAAGGAAAATAAATTCCAACGAATGCTGAAATTGATGTCGAGATTGTTAGTCGCAACAGAATGTTAACATCGAGTCCAATCAACCGAATCCACAAGCACGCAAAATCAGAAGCACGAGTCGAGTTCGAAAAAGTGTATGTTGTGTATCCAAACATTAAAACAAAATGCAAGATACGGTACAATAATAACAATGAAAAATATTGTCAGAATTGATTAAGAATAAATAATATACAAGTGCTACAGAGCTCCCCCCCTAGAGCGTGGATCAGGAAGGAGAAACGCTCGATACTGTCAATGTTTGTAAGTCCCATCAATAAGGTGTACAATATTGCAACCGAAACGGGTTCGTTTGATGCGCTTGGTATCGGGAACGCGTGTGGGTGGTTGTGATGGGGTGGATGATGTATCAGTCATTGGTTGGGTGGGAGGGGTTTGACATATCGTCAGTCATAGGCTGAGTAGTGGGTGTAGAGGATGGAGGCACACTGGGTAACGATTGTTCGATGTATGCAGGCTTCAGACGATCAATACTGATCGAATCACTCTTTCCGTTGTACTCGAGAATATAATACTTCGGTTTGCGTTGCAGGACTTTGTACGGACCGGTATAAGGTGCTTGCAAAGGTTTCTTGACGTTATCAACGCGAACGAAAACATGGGTGCATGTGTGTAGATCAGGGTGTATCTGATCAGGTCGAGTGTTCGGGCGTGTGGGTATAGGTCGGAGGGATCGGAAATGTTGTTTTAACCGGGTAACATAGGATACTGGGTCAATTTCACCGGTAGTGCGAGCATCGATAAACATTTCACCGGGAAGTCTGATAGTCGAGCCAAAAACAAGTTCAGTGGGACAGCAACCTACATCTTCTTTGATTGTATTACGAATGCCGAGAAGAATGATAGGTAATCGTTCAGACCATTGTGTAGTAGAAGAGGCAGTGATTGCAGCCTTTAACTGGCGGTGAAAACGTTCTACCATACCATTGGCAGCGGGATGATAAGCAGTGGTACGGAGATGGGAACAACCAAGGATTCGATTCAAGTCCCGGAATAATGTGGAAGTAAACTGTGAACCTCGATCAGTGGTAACAGTTGAGGGAACTCCGAAAATGGAAATCCAAGATTCGATAAAAGCACGGGCAACAGTCTCCGAAGAAATATCGGGTATGGGGGTCGCTTGGGGCCAGCGTGTATAACGATCAACGCAAGTCAAGAGATAGGTGAACTTGTTGCTAATTGGTAGGGGACCAACTATGTCAACATGAACGTGTTGAAAACGGGAGTTCGGGAGATCGAATTTGCCAGGGGAGGTCTTTGTATGACGGTGTATCTTGCTAGTTTGGCAAGCAACACAATGTTTAGCCCAAAGGCGAATGTCAGTACGGATATTAGACCAAATAAAGCGTGCTGTGATGAGCTTTACTGTAGAACGTATCCCGGGGTGAGATAAACCATGTAAGTGGTCGAAAACTTTCCGCCGATATGATTGAGGAACGAAAGGCCTCGGATTACCGGTGGAAATGTCACAGTAAATGTATTGCTCACAGTTCAGCAATGGCAAACGGACGATCTTTAGGGATTTGTTAGACTGGATTGCGTCGAATTCCGGATCAGTCTCTTGGTTTCTGGCTATCTCGGGAAGATCGATAGCCGTATTCGAGAGTTCGTGAATGTCACCACGGGATAACGCATCAGCTACCACGTTGCTACAACCATCGATATGACGGATGTCGGTGGTAAACTGAGAGATGAAATCAAGGTGACGCAGCTCTCGCGGGGAATGCCGATCTGACGGTGATCGTAGGGAATAAATCAGGGGCTTGTGGTCGGTATATATTGTAAACATTCGACCCTCTAGGTTGTGACGGAAATGTTTAACAGCGAAGTAAATAGCTAAGAGTTCTCGGCTAAATGTGCTGTATCGAGTCTGAGTTGGTTGAAGCTTCTTGGAAAAGAAAGCGAGTGGTTCAATATGACCATCCACTATCTGTTGCAGAACGGCGCCAACAGCGACCTGCGATGCATCGGTAGTCAATAAGAGACGCGTCGAGGGTCTGTGTTGAGATGCTTTAAGGTTGTAGCCTTAATCAACCGTTCCTTGATAGCAGTGAACGCAGACGTGGCTTCGGTACTCAGAACAAGTGTCTTTGCATTTCCTTTCAAAAGATCTGTAAGCGGTTGTAGGGTTTGGGCGCACTGAGGGATAAAACGGCAGTAGTAATTCACCATACCCAAAAAACGGCGTAGACTTTTGATAGACTGGGGGAGGGGGTAGTCAGCAATGGCTTGGGCTTTTGCATGGACGGGTTGAATACCATCGGCGTCGATCGTGTGACCGAGAAATTCGACGGAATTCTGATTTGAGGTGTTCTAGTTAGAGCTGACTTCAAATGGGAGGACCAATGCGCTGTTGCAGCGCAACGTGCACGCAATGTGCTCTTTCGGTTGAAGTCGGTGCTTTCCAGCAGAAGTCCCGACGTGTTCCTGCCACTTTACAAGGCGTTAGTCAGGCCGCATTTGGAATATTGTGTCCAGGCGTGGTGTCCTCACTACCAGAAGGATATCATTCGACTTGAAAGCGTCCAGCGACTAGCAACACGCATGATTGAGGGTCAGCGTGGGAAAAGTTATGCTGATCGCCTTTGGGCTCTGGGTCTTTTCTCTCTTAAGCGTCGTCGTTTGAGAGGTGATTTGATTGAAACCTTTAAGATCTTAAAGGGCTTAAGCGGCGTTAATCCAGATGACATCTTTACCTTAAGTCCTAAGCTGGGCACTCGCGGACACGCACTCAAGCTCGCTAAGGAACGATGTCGACTAGATTCTAGGAAAAACTTTTTCAGCTTCAGGGTGGTCAACTTCTGGAACAAGCTCCCTGAAGAACTTATCTCCTGTAGTTCCGTCTCAACTTTCAAGCAGGGTTTAGACCGTGACTGGGGTAAGTTATTCTCTGATTACATCCCATGATTACCATGCTTAGGTTGTCCTCCATTTTGCTCGCTATTCACTGTAGCAATTTAAGAGCATCTTCCTATTCTTGATTCTCCATCAGCTGACCTCTCACCGTGCTGGTGAGGAGAAACTGCCTTTTCTTTTTTCCAGCATCGATTATTGCGCGTTGCTGTCCTACTACTATCCTACTACTACAGCGCCTGGCACCGCGATCATCAGAGATTGCAAACAGAGAAGAAAGAAAATTACCTTTTGGCAGTGCATCGATTATAGCGCGGTGCTCCTCCAACTACATTCTCCTAGTCCTACGACCATCAGAGGTTCCACACGGAGAAAAAGGATTGACCCTTTGGCAGTGGTGGGCGCTTCTCCGCAGCTTTCCACCGAAAGAAATTCTGGACGCTCGATTGGCTTGTCAGCCACATACTGTCCCTGCAAACATGAACTGAACTGAACTGATGAAAAACGCACTTTTCAAAATTGATCGTGATGTCATAGTCAACGAAACGTTGTAAAACGGTGTGCATATGTTGAAAGTGTTCGTCGGTGGATGAGCTGCTATAAGAACATCGTCGATATAAACGTAAACAAAATCCAGGCCTCTTAAAACTTCATCCATGAAGCGTTGGAAAGACTGCGCTGCGTTACGTAGACCGAATGGCATGCGTAAGAATTCGAATAAGCCGAATGGAGTAATAACAGCAGTTTTTGCAATATCTTCCGGGGCCACGGGGATTTGATGATATGCTCGAACAAGATCCAACTTTGAGAAAACACTTTTACCGCGTAGGTTCAACGCGAAATCGTGAATATGGGGGATGGGATAACGGTCCGGAACAGTAATATTATTTAGAGCGCGGTAATCACCGCAGGGTCTCCAATCACCGTTCTTTTTAGCAACCATATGCAGGGGAGAAGCCCACGAGCTGCTAGATGGACGTACAATGCCCATGTTGATCATGAGTTGAAATTCGCTTTTAGCTGCTTTTAATCTCTCTGGTGCCAGGCGGCGGGCACGTGCAAAAACCGGGGGACCTTTTGTGAGAATGTGGTGGAGGACATTATGCTTAGGTTTGTCACTATTGGACGTAGGGCGTGTGAGGGAAGGGAACTTGCAGAACAGTGACGAAAATGTGTCGTGTTCGGGCACAAACACACGCAATCCAAGCGTATTGATGCAGGCTACATTCCCGTGGACGTTAAGTGACGTGGTATCGTCGCGTAACATTCTCTGTCGCACATCGACCGTTAGGCCAAATTTGCTGAGAAAGTCAATACCAATAATCGGTTTTTGGACGTCCGCAATCAAAAAGATAAACGGGAATTGCCTACGCAAACCAAGGTTTAATGTCAAACAAGTCTCACCATAGGTCGCGATCTTTGTGTTGTTGGCCGCCTGTAGTGTAATGCCGGAGGGTGTCAGGTTGCGTTGTGCCTGAGATCGGGGAATAACACTAACTTCTGCACCTGTGTCGACGAGAAATTTCAACCGCGTGGATGAATCGTACACAAAAAGCAGGCGACTGTGGGAGGGGCCAGCAGCAGCTGTCGCGATTACTGGCTGGCGTGGAAGTTTCCCGCAGGCTGTTTGAAAAGACTTTGGGTGTTTACATCCGGGTCGACACTTCTTTGCACGATCGCCAAATCGGTAGTGAAAGTAGCAGAACGGCTTGTCGTTATGCGAACTCTGTCGACGTCGAGGACTACGACTGGGACTTCTATGGCGACCAAAGTTAATCGCGGCTTCAAGTCCTGATAGACGGTCGGTGATTGCGTTTAATGGTGAACAATCAATCGTAGGAGTACTCTCTGTTACGGCGCTAACGGATCGCGGGGCCATGAACTCGTGTATTTTATCGGCAGTTTCAGCCAAAGTGTCGAGTATCAGGAAATCGCTAGACGCGTCGAGAATAGTCTTAGTGTTCACCGGTAAACATTTTAGCCAAAGGTGGCGTAAAATGGAATCGTCCATGTTCGTCTGCCCGACTAATGAGCGCATGTACCGTAGTAGCTGGGATGGGGTACGATCACCTAGTTCAACGCCAGATAAAAGTTTTTGTAAACGCGCTTCATCAGAAACGGATGTGCGTTTAAGTATGGCTGCCTTAAGTTGCAAATAGGGATCTTCGCTAGGCATGGGGTCCATAATATCAATAACTTCGGAGGCAACTGAAGTAGGGAGATTGGCGGTGACGTATGAAAACATTGTCTCTTGTCGTGAGACGCCTCTGCAGCGAAAAACAGCTTCTAACTGTGCAAACCAAATTCGAGGATTTGAAATATCGAACGACGGGCACGCCATGCTAATGGCGTTTTCCGATGGGTGACCAGCTAGTAAATCATTTGATGACATCGTAAAATTCAGGGAGTTCAGAGCAAAAAAATGTATATAGATATCGATGAAACGGGCTCACCAAATATGTAGCGGATAAATACTCAAAATAAGAACGCAGAAATTACAGAAAATAGCTGTAACTCACGAAATGTTCAGAGA
>JACCGJ010019320.1:0-43337 GCA_013407085.1 Atriophallophorus winterbourni | reverse complement strand
AACAGTGGAGGGGAGGGTGTTCCATGTGAAACTTACACGTACAGAATACGAATATCTTCGACAGTTCAGTCTTGAAGTGGGAATAAGCACTGAAAGTTCATGTTTCCGACTGCCACGGGGTGGCGAACGTGTAAAAAGTTTGGACAAGGGATGGTTAGGGACGTGCATAATATTGTACATCAGTATCAGGTCACCTCTTAGTCGACGAAAGCGGAAGTCGAAAAGATTGAGACTCAGGAAAGGGGGTTAGTTATTGAATGTCCATGCACTTCTTTGCGATCGAATGACTTCGGTTCGACAATCAGTACAAACAAAAACAAATCCCTTGTTCGAAGGACATTATCATCACCCCTTCATCCCTGTTAAAACTCGCAGCTTGTACTAATACATCGTTTTACATATCTTGGTTTAATTATTACAAACATTTTCACTATAGACACTGAGACTGAGAAGCAGATTCACTAAACGCCTGATATCTTGCCCGTATGAACTCTAACCTTCAATGAAACCAGCTAGTTGAGTGTGAAGATAAAGATGGTGATTTGCAGAGCATTTGTAATGAAAACGCTCTTCAGTATGGCACTGAACCCAGGACCAGCAATACAAGCCGCGAAACAAAGCGAAATGTTTTCTATTTTAGGAGTATCAGAGGCATCTGCTGATAAATTAACAAATGCATAAGTGCTTTTAAAGCTGATTAATCCACTTATGCGTACAGAATTAGAAATACACGTATTCCGAAATATCTTCCCGGTAATGAGTTGACATAGTAATTTAATCTTCGGGCAGACTCCCCTTGCGGTAAAAAGACATTTTCAAAAGAAACATGAAAGCTCTTGACATTGACACTACGATTTGAAAAAAGCTTGCTCCCGACCGCTCATTTTAGGGAAACTGTTAAAGGCGTCATCTGCAATTTGGGAAATAGTGAATGCTGCTCTTGACTGCTGAATGTAAGACACGAAAACAGTTTGCAAATGCCTTTAATCGGTTGAGCACGAACCATGGTTCTGAGCGCAGCGGGAGAGATTGTCTATACCGAATTCGACTATTCAGTCATTTGGACCGCTGTGTAATATGAAAGCATATTAACTTGGGCAATGCATCTATAGTACAAATGGACCAATGGAGACCAACACCTCTAACCTTTCAGCATCATGCGTATCTGCGCGTACGCGTGGTTACTTAATTGGATTTTGTCATGTACATTTGCCCAATATAAAATAACCATATCCCTTCGATTCCAAAATGGAAACAATCAAACGGCTTAATGTGTTTAGAAAACGTTTGAAGCTGATGTAATTAATCATTGAAAAGGCAACAAACCGTAATAGGAATTTATAATATTACAGATGGTTTGAAAGCAATATCCATCCAAGAATAATGGAATGAATTTTAATTTCGATCATAGTCATATAGTCGATTTTTATACAGCAATAATAAAAAACGTTTTCAAAGTAAATTATATTCAAGTAGTTTATTTTATACAATCATTGCTTTATGAAACCTTAGTAAAATTTGAGAAAAACATCGATAGACGTGACCCTAAATTAACCGCACGCACTATCGATTTGAGAATTGATGCTTTCAATAAAACTGTGCACTCCGGTCAGATAAATCGATGTGTTTTTCAAAGGGTGATTCATTGTTATGGTTCTTTCAAATGAAACGGAATCGTAAGGTTGAGAATCTAACCGCATGCACTATCGATTTAAGAATTGATGCTTTCAACAAAACTGTGCACTCCGGTCAGATAAATCGATGTGTTTTTCAACGGGTGATTCATTGTTATGGTTCTTTCAAATGAAAAGGAATCGTAAGGTTGAGAATCTAAGTTGAGTGTCTAACTTTTCTGGTCGAGATACAACGTCACACATTCAAACAATTAAACGTGACGCAAAAGCAATCAGACGTATATTTGTGGCTGAATATCGGTAATATATCCACGGAGAAAATAAGATATCCGACCTTCAATCGGACTCTCCAAAGTAACCTGATAAGCCATAAGTGAATCGAGGTCTATCTAAATACTGGGTGTCAATATGATTGTAAAGTATACTAGCAATATAGAGTCAATTGAAAATTGAACAAAAGTGAAATATTCGGATATTTGAGGAAATTAGTTCTTCCAGATATTCACCATGTCATAATGTACTGACAGTCATACGACCATTACCGCAAAAGTCCACAATTCTATCTAGTGGGTAAAATCATATTACCGGTAAATGATACAAGAGAGAAACACCGGGTATATTTACTCGAGCGACATGGCGTCATGATGTTGAATGCGCTGCGTCTATTTCTACTAACGTGTGACGACTTACATGCGCATACTTTGTGCTGCGTAGCTGATTAATTTGACCTGTCGTAGCCATGGAGTAGCAGTAGGTGGAACATTCTCTGTTAACGAGCTTCCGAATGATATATTGTGTTTCTCACTTTATGCATCCACGGATTTTCCTCGAAGCGGTAGGTGGTTCGAAAATGAAAATTATTCAGCTTCTAATCGTATGCTGCGTGCGAGTATCTAGTTTTCGCTTTATTTAATACACACGCTTTATATACCATCATTTGTGCCTTCACTGTTGGATTTTGTCTAATTAAGATACAATTGTTCGAATAGAACTAATTGCTTGCTGCTTTGCTCATCCGATTATCAATCACGGTGTCTAGCAAGAAGGTATTCCCAGTGGCTAAAACAAGATATGTGAAATGATTAGCTGTAGCAAGCTATTGATGGATTATAAGGCCTCCGTTTAACTGACAATGACAACGTACAGTGCTATACATCTCTTTCAAAGCTTTTCTCGACGTTTTCTAAGGAAGGAAATCATGTCTACGTTTGATCTTCCATTCGGAAGGGCAGCCACATTGGTTTTCAAAGTAAAACCTATCACCTAATTCATGCAGACGCAACTGTGAGAACTTAAAAAAAATTGGCGTAAAACATTCAGATGATAGACTCCCAGTAATTTGTTGCGGACGCCTATATCATTCTTATTCTTGATGATCATCGTGTCTCGGATCTCTCGTGGACACCCTACTCCTGCCAGCACTGAAGAATTAAATGTTGCAGAGGTTGTAATGATGCTGTTATACCGCATTTGATGAATTCAGGTGGGATTCCTTTCGTCACCAGGGGCCTTCCTTTTTGCTAAGTGGTCAATCGCTCTAATAAGGCGATCAATATTTGCTGAAAATTAGGTTTTGTGTGGTCGGTTGACGCCCAACATGTTCACATTTATGCACGATACGGTAAGAATTGTTGGACTCATCTTTCCGTCTGCTGGGTTTTGTCGACAATGGCGTTACCATATAGCGCCTTAATGTTTGCTGATTCTTTCAGGCAATTATCTATCGTGAACCGCTGCAGTTAGACATCTTTTGTACCTACCAATGTGTAACAGTGTACCAACAAACGCTATCTTATATAGTTGGTACTTAAAAATCAGTTGATGGCATATAATGAAAAATAAATTATTTGCAACATTACTGTGTAACAATTCTAATTTCAGTCCAATGGACAATTTTAAACCGCTTAACAGCTAGCTGCCCTAGGAAGTCGAATGTTTCAATTTCTTAGTGTTCGTTTAAACTTAAAAATGCTCATCATTTCTGCTTTAGGCAAGCCTGCGTCACAGAAGCTTCGTCCTTAAAAAAGTTGCTCATTTGAGCTTCATTGAGACAATACATGGAATAAAAAAACTCCACATATGCAGCATTTATAGTATTCCCAGTTTTCCTATGGCGTTATTTGGTGGAGTAGATTTTCTGAACCCGATAAGGATCTAAATGACCTTAAAATACATTAGGGATAACCATCTTTGGATTCAAGGACTCAAGGATCTATGGTTTAAAAGGATATACCTTACAACTTTACAGGATTAAGTTATGGATGGTAATATAAAAAATATAATTGTGTGAAAGAATTATAGTCAATCAAAGTTGAAGCTCACAAATGATGTGCTCTTGCATGTATAAGTCTTATTCAGCTTTAAAGATCGCCAGGCACGGAGATTCTACCACATATTGGGGTAGGGTATTTTAAAGAAATATAATACGTACGGCAAAAATGGCGCCGACCTTCAAGCACGTGTTTTAGTGGATGTCCTTCGGTAACACAAATCTATAGTTCAGAACAATATCGCGTCGTATCAGATTTTGGTCAAAGTCACATAGACCCGGACGTCGAAATTGTTCGGTTTGAGGAACGTTGCGGAGACTCATCATTAACTTTTTTGCTCTGTGAAAGATGTTATCAAAGAGAGCAATATCTTTTCGCAGCCAAGGAACCCAGACCTCTATAGCAGACTACATCGTAGGGCAAAGGTATCGTTCATTATCCTTGGTAACGTGATCAGCAATAATCTTTCAAATATTCTCTCAGAGATACCTCAAATTTTGCTTGCCTGTCGATATATGTGTTGTTTGCCACCATCAATGTTGACCACGCTTCCAAGGTAAACAAAGCGGTCAGTCTCCACCACGTCTTTCCCCTGTAGATGCAGTGGCTGCTGTAGTTGGTTGTTCAATCGCATCACCTTGGTTTTCTTTATGTTGATTTTCAGGCCCGTCTTCTCTGCCTCTTTTGCTAGGCGCGTTTGCTTAGACTGTGCATGCTGTTGCTTGTGAGACAGGAGGCCGATGTCATCTGCAAAGTCAAGGTCTTCGAGATGTTTGGTGGGGGTCCACTGGATGCCGGTGTTGCTGCCCTCTGTGGTTCTTCTCATAATCCAGTCTATGACGATCAAGAAAATTATGCAGGTGCAACCTTGCCTCACTCCAGTCTTCACTGGGAAGGGGTCTGTCAGCTTTCCGTTGTGGATGATCTGGCATGATGAGTCCTCATAGAGCTGTTGGATGATGTTTATCAGCTTTTGCGGGATTCCGTAGTGTTGCATTAGCTTCCATATTGTCTCCCTGTCGACGCTGTCAAACGCTTTTTCGAAGTCGACGAAGATCGCGTACAAAGGAGACTGCCATTCGATGGATTGCTCGATGATAATACGCAGAGTGGCGATATGATCTATGCATGACCTATCTTGTCTAAACCCCGCCTGTTCTGTTCTAAGTTTCTTGTCTAACGCCTCTTTCAATCTCTCCAAGATGATTCTGGTCAGTACTTTGCTGGGGATGGACAGCAACATGATTCCTCGCCAGTTGCCGCATTGGGAAAGGTCGCCTTTCTTGGGGAGCTTTACCAAATGCCCGAGCTTCCAGTCAGCCGGAACTCTCTCCTGTTCCCATAATTTCACCAGGAATGGGTGTAACATCTCCGCTGCCGCTGTCGCGTCTGCCTTTAGAGCTTCTGAGGGAATGCCGTCAGGGCCTTGTGCCTTACCATTCTTCAGGGACTTGATGGCATTGATGATTTCTGCAATTCGTTCACAACAATTGCTGCAATGAAATATGGTTTTCAGTTTACTCATCTCGATGTGTTCGTATCAAATCTTTTATAGGCTTACCAACTCTCGGGGTTTCCAACCATCCCTATATCGTTTGATTCTTTTTTTGTCATGGATATATGTAAGTTAAGCACTTGGTACCTGTCACCGGTGCTATAATGTTAATAATGACAGTGATAATGATTAGTTATCTTGATACATTTTGTGTCATCTGAACGAATTTGTTAACAAACAATAGTTGATATAGTAACTATGACTAATTCTCTGATTTTTCAAACAAATTCTCATTTGTCTACTTGAAGGATTTACTGAGTAGTCATTTGTAAAGCAATTTATGTTACGGCCTAACGGGATTCCGGCTCATGATTTTTCCTCGAGGTTGACTCCTGAAGCCTTTTTCGGGATTGGATGTAACCAGGTTTGAGATAAGGAATTACGGGTTCCACCCGCTCGAAGCATGCTGGTTTTGAGGCGCCATGCATAAGCTTTCGCCCTTTTTCCTGTCAGTAGAAGCATTTCTGCCGGGTCACACAGAACCACGCATGCAGACCAGGAGCTGTATTTGGTTGCCAGAGGCTATATGAGACACGCATCAATAAAGACTATTTGGAATTGGTAACTTATCTCAACACCGCGCCGGCTGTGTCAACCTTAATACTTAACAGTTGTATAGCGGCAAGCAAAAGTTATACCATTGTGAGGATTAAATAATTGTTACCGATTTCTGAACATACTGAAATAAAATCTAGCTTAGAGGATGTGCAATCAATTTATCAAGTGTGTGATAAAGAACAATTTATTCAACCGACCAAACGAATACATTTTCTATTTTCAGTGAAAATGTACTTTTTTCGTCCTTAAATTTTCTGATTTTACAACTTTGTTTAGGACGTGAACTCGTTTTTCCTCGGCGAAAATTTCGTGAGTGTCAGAATTATTATATTATTTTTCCAACTGTATACTTGCCAATATTTATTTGTGATTGAGTTATATCGGATATCACAACAGTGCCTTTTCGAAACATAAACTTTATCTACGATCAGCATATCGATCAGCAATGTTTGCGTATTCAACGGGTACATTCTGAACCGAATGAAAAACTATACATTATGGTTGAATTGAATATTTTCGTTCAGTTTGTAATGAATCGGGCAGTAGGTAATTCATTGTTGAATTTTGAGGCAAGTATCTTCCCAATCTGAACTCCAACACTGCTGAGGATCAACTGTCACGTGCGATACCCTTAATGAGCACACGGATCAGTTAAGCAAGCTAATCTTTCAGCGGAAGTTGATCACAGCAGCAGACAATCAAAGCAATCGAGGGTTCACACGAAATGTGAAGGGGTGTTCATCAGATGATTTCGTCTCTTCTGTCTCACATAACAAGCTCAGCGCTCACCATGGTCTGCGGTGTACTTAGCTAGGTTTGGAATATATATATATATATATATATATATATATATATATATATATAAAGTAGCAGTAAGATAAACAATTCAATACAATCTCGTCTTACTTAGTCTTAAACTCCTGCAATTAGCTTTAGTGACCAACGTTAGAATGTAAACTGTTTCAAGCATAACAGACAAAGAGTGAATAGAATCACTTTCTACATATTAAACGGAAATGGAGAAACATCAGCCGATGTTATTTATTCCTATATTTCGGCGTGACAAAGTTTGCGTAAATGGACCATATCATGATTCAAGATTCAATTATAAATAACGTATGCTTGAATAAATAGGAATACTTTCACATAAACGATTAATACTAAATATAATTTAATGTCAGTATAAAGTTTAGTTAATCTGATATGTCCGAGGAATTGAGAAAGCAAGATTGTTCATCAATAATAATGAAAATTTCATTATTGGCAAATACAAGTGTCTCATTTCTAGACAGATAGATCGAAATATTCGTATATTCGTATGCTTCTATTCCTTCAGTACTCAAAAACACTGTAAATAAATGTGAGTTCTGGTATTTGTCACAGACCAACCTATTTAATCACGTGTGTCCATACACATGTTTAATGGGAATAATCACATAACCATGAAACAAAATTCTCATTTGCATGAATCTCCGTTACACACACCCCACGACCGGTTTCGTGCTAGTTGCACTCGTCAACAAGTGACTTTACGATCGTGATTTTGCTGCGCTTAAAACAGTGGAAGAATGGTAAACAAGTTGCGCTTCTATATTCCGATTTTGTTGCGATACATGACGACAAGTTGAAATGATCTAAACATGATCCACATTGCGTCTTAATTAAAAAGAATGAAGAACAAGCAGCTCATCATAATTTGTTTGACATACATTTAAACTACTTGCAGGTACACCTTTGAAACATTGTTTAATTGGATTCCTACCGAATGTTTTCTAATAAAGCTCCATGAAAGAATTCCTGATATACGGCTATTAAAATCCCCCATTGTTGTGGTCCTAAGTATTCTAGAGTTATTCACCACAACGTGTTTATCTCAGTTTATCATCACCCAACAAATTGAGATCATTTAACACTTAAAGAACTGGATACTGATAAGCAATTTTTTCAGAAATGGCTGCTAAAGTAGAAAACGAAATGTTTTTTACAATGTTCAGTATTTTATATTTGAACTCATGCTTAAAAATAAAAGCAAATTCGTTGCTTTCTGTTGGCTTCATTCGGTTGATGTTTCAAGAATACAAATATGACACTAGCGCATGATTGCTCCATGCTCCGAGTCAGGAGTGACAATGTCTTCCGCAGCGGTCACTTCGACAGTTTAATCTGAGTTTAGCAGTCAAAAGCTGTATCTTCTCTTCTCTAGCTTGCAGACGACGCTTTACACAATGGCTCCAATGTGAGCGTTTAAAACATGTTCTTCACAGCTCGCTGGGTCAATGCCAAGGGCTTTCATATCATTAAAACAACCTAAGATATTTGACTTTAATTTGTGGAGCTCACATCCCCGTTCCTTACATGACTTTAACTTTATTTGTTTAAAACAAAAATTTCCTTGTGTAAATTTAAATCTATAGAAATAAAAATAAATTAACTTCGATAGAAATACATTCTGGAAGGTCATATAATTTTTATCGATGGACTATCTTGGCATTTGAGTAGTTCATGGTAATAATTTTATAATTGATTAATACTGAATAGCCAAAAACATAATGGGAAAAAATGCTGTGTCCAGTAATTTGCCATTAGAAATAGAGCGTGCTCATGGAATGATAAAGATACGACGTTTGCTCAACACAATGAAAATAAAAAGAAAACCCGTGAAACTAGCAGGTGAACTGTACGAGTGAAGGTGAAATAGGCGAAGCACTCAAACTCGAAGCAAAGCGAAAGCAGACGAAAAGCTTCAAATGAAATCTCAATTAAACATACTTATACATGTAAGTCAGTGTTGTATAGGGTTCGTACAAAAAACCACGTTGTTCTATTACAGAATCCCAAAGTGATGTATTGTGTTACTGGTAGTATGGTGTGTAATGGATGGGGATGTGATCACCACAATTCATTGATTCCTAATAAAGTTGGTAGCCTTATTAATAAGTTGATTGAGCTTGTGCCATGGCCGACAATTTGCTACTCAGTAATTTCTGCATACGTTTTGGTATTAAATTAACACAAAATCCCGAAAATGAGTAATGATTAAGGCCAAAAACCAGTCATCTTCTGCAATCCAGATGATTTTTTTAAACTATTCAGCATTTAAGTACAGTGTGTGAAAAACAATGTTTGAATGTTTAAAAAAATCATTTCCTGAATTTTTATATTATTTACCATATTTTTTGGGAAAAATTCATTTAAACTGCACTTGGTCTCGAATTTCATCTAACTAATCCTCAAAAATTGCTTGTCATTTATCACGTGATGTCGAATATATCCCTGAATTATGAAGCTTCATTTCACGCAGATTGTATAAAATTTAAATTTCGTAGTGATGGGTGTATGATGGAATTACAGGCAAATGTGTATTCTAGAAATTCAATTCCATTTTTTTATTTATATATTTAACTCGGAACCGTTATAAATTGAAACAATACTTTTTAATATTTCAGTGGAATATAAAGGCAGAAAATTTTTCGGTTAGTATTTTGTTTACATCGCCAAAGAAAACTTTATCAGATAAGTTATCAATATCTGGTTGGTTGATTAATCTTATTGAATGGAGCTCGTTGGAAGATCGTTCAAGGTCGACTTATCCTCTCCGCATAACCTCGCTTGCAATCCCCTCATATGTAGGGACAATGAGCTGGGTTACTTCGTAAAGATCTCATGAGGAAACAAATCAAATTAATGCAACCACTCAACCACTCGCTTTTTATTCGCGGTTTAGTTAAATTTTTGTTTTAGACCGTTCAAAGGCACGTAAATAATGGACACGGCTAGGTTGTTCTGAAATGGGAGGTCGAATTGCTCTATGATTATCATCGAATTTTTGTAATTGCTGCCTCCCTAGAACCGAAAAGGAAACACTATACCCACGCTCGAGCTTATGATTCAGTCTGATAATTATTAAGTTATTTAACAAAGCTTCGAATTTCTGTATACAGTCCGCTAAAATTATCATTTCCTTATTAGTTTCAGTCTGTGAGCTTGCAGTAGTCCTTGTACAGTTTCTATGTTCAACTCTGCATATATGACAGATAAAGTTTACTCCTGACATTTTGTCTTTATTGTTAATTGCAAAACTATCGGCAGTCAGGGTAACGTCACACTTACTATTAAGTTCATCGTGACAATAAAACAACTAGCGTGTCGGTCATTGTGACTTACCGCCTTTCGACAAATTTTTCACAGCTGATGCAATCACCGGGTTTCGCTCGTAAGGTCATGACGCCGGAAATAAGATGTTCACAATGCTTGCTCTAGAAGGAATACAAAAGTGTGTAATCTATTCAGATAGGCGGATACGGGAGTAAAGTAGATCCAAAAACACTGGAGAACAGAATTATGCGACCGGACGGCGCTATTTGGGTAAGTAAATACGATCGTTTCTGGCAAGTTTCTAATAAAATGAGTGAATATTGGATTGAGGGTGTGCTTTTATAAGTATGATTGTGTCACATGTTAATTGAAACTTGTAATTTGCTCAGCAAACGTGTTACATCGTGCATGTTTTGCAAATGGCGTTGCTCGCTGTCGTGGGGGCAAGCTGAAAGTAAATATGAATCAACAAAACTTGTGAGAATTGTCACATTATTGAAGATAATCAAAATGTTAGATTGCTGCTCAAGGTATATAATGAATTTGTTCTGAATTGCACGTAACATTTAGTGAACCAGAGACCTCAAATTGATGTTACACTATCAAGGCCTTTAATAGGTCAGAGATTAGGATAAGTGCATCAATGATTCATGACCTTGAAATATTTTTTATATCTTTCGCATGATAAAATAAACTTACCGGGTGTAGCTTGCTTGAGCTAGTTAAATTAAAACAACAAACATTTTAAGGAGATTCAAGTTGTTATTGGGATTATCGATTTATAATGAAAAAAATATCGTAATAAATATGTGTCCAGAGATGATTAACATAATTTCATATATGCTTTTTTGGAAGGGAAAATGTTCGGGAAATTCCATTATGAGGCAAGAACTGTTTGAAACTATGTATATATCATAATCACACTGATTGTATTCAGGGAACAATTGCAAATGCATGGTGACAAACCTTTTCACATTCTCTTTAGAAAATCAGTTCTATTACTATTTTACTAGCCACGCTTTTGTTCAAATTAGGCGCCGAAACCTTGTAGACTGTTGTGTGGTTAAATTAATATGATTTGCGTACACATTTTACAAACAAAATATTATATTTCCTTCTATATAATGCATGAGTTAAACTACAACGACGAAAATCAATGTTATCCCGTCAATTTCTCTAGGTCTGTTAGTTAAACAGTTGATGATTGACGGATTTATGTGTGGAATTTTATAGGCTTTACAGCGCAGCTAGATTACGTTATGAATAAAAATATAGACAATAATAATATATATCGAGAATTATAAAGGTATGACTGATGCATATGAGCAAATTCGACGTTTAGATATCGTATATCTATAATTCATTCTACTTTTGGTAATGTTTCATGCTACATTTATCCATATTGTAGTAATTTTTGTGCAGTAACATATAATAACGAACATGGTCAGTACGTCATCCTCTAGTTTAACACATGGATAGGGAGCGCCATAAAGTTTCACAACATAGATTGTAAATAAGCAAGCATTCGGTTTCGGAAGAATTGCATGACAATGGCTTGAGTAAAACTCTGTTTGGAATCAGCACTAGATACAATACCACAGAACTATTGAACAATATAGTATTCGTCAAGCTTCTTCAAAAAGCAGAAAGCGTCGGAAGCTCCCGATGTTACTAGTTGACTTGAAATCGACCGAAAATCAACTGAAATGACAATGTTGTAGTCACGAGACTGACATATAAATACAGTTACGTGTTGTATTTTAGCAATATGTGTAGTAAACACATTTATCAATTGAAGTTATCTTGTGCTGTAGAAATCTGTTCGTTTCAAACGGTTGGTTTTTTGTTCTCAGAATTTGCATCATAATGAGCTAATCAGCTGGACATGGAACGGGCTTACAAATGCAAAGTTTTTTCCATTCTTACAATGTATGCAAATGAGCATTTTTGTTCATGGACATGGGTTTCAAACCCAATCTACATGATCGGGGGCTTATGTGATTGAACAAGTTGGTCGTACCAAAATTACGCAACGGTGGCATACAATAGCAACTAGTTTACCATTCTTCCACTGTTTTAGGCGCATGCGAATCTTCATTCTACTGTCCCTACGCGATAATTGCAAACATCACGATCAAGTCGTGTGTGTATGTGTGTGTGATATTTGCAAAGGAGCTTTTTTAAGCATTATTACAGCCTTTTCATCATATGATTATGCAGTGCTGCCTAGAGGAATGTATCTCACGAAAAACGAGAGATACGAAGTTCATCATACTATTTAAGTATAGGAAAAAAATTACAGATAAATCTCCATTCTGATTGTTGTGGTGGATTTGTTTGCTGTAGTCTTACAAATCCGGCTACAATTTGAAGCTGAAATGTTTACTACAAATCTCAATGGGGCTTCTGCAAGTTATGATCAACCTATGAGATGAACTTCCTCAGACAACTCCAAGAAAATGGTCGGGAACAGCGTTTGCGCTGTTTTGATGATTTGATGATGGTATTCTATAACTTCAGCAGGGTGGTTATTTTTTGAATTGCTTGATATAATAGGATATCTCACAGAATGCTCAAGCTTTTTACAGTGGGACCCACCTACAACGAACTTGCTTGCAACGAATTCCCCGTTTAAACGAACACACCATGATTTCCAAAATGAATTCCTTCTCTGTAAGCCTATTTAAAACATTCCTACAACGAATCTGTTCGTTACGAATTTCGTCTATTACGAACACTGTACGCGTTCCCGACAGCTATGTTTGTTTAATAAAGTTCATACATACAACGAACTCGCTTTGTCTTGCCTTTTACTCACAACGCTCCGTCAAGAGTGGCCGGCAGTGCGCTAAGAATAGAACTGTCACACAGCTTGGCGAGACACAGGCAGCGTTGCCTACAGTGTGCTAACTGACTTGCAAGCACGCACAAGTAACTCACGTGAATTCTCTGTGACTGGTAATCACAGACTAATGACAAATTGCAATCACTCAGGCAGA
This sequence comes from Atriophallophorus winterbourni, assembly GCA_013407085.1. NCBI lineage: Eukaryota > Metazoa > Platyhelminthes > Trematoda > Plagiorchiida > Microphallidae > Atriophallophorus > Atriophallophorus winterbourni. Next base: position 30,226 of record JACCGJ010019320.1, on the reverse strand, counting down.
CACTTCATTCCCTTCTTACAATTACACGATAGCTGACAGACAACGAAAACGGGAGCGGTTTAGCCTAGAGAAAATATGGAAATTTTAGCTGAAGAGAACAGTGGCAAAATGACAAAATCTGAGATTGCTAAATAATATGGCCTAGCGAAATCAACGATGTCCACCTTCCTGCAGCAGGAGAAGCAACTCTCTGAAACATTCGTGCCATTCATTTTAGAATGAATTCACTATTAATAACATGAACTTGTAATTAATGTTGTGATCTGTATGCTGTGGCATCATCTATCCATCAAATGGATTACACGCATGCAGAAACACAAAGGTAAGACATTCGTCACTCCTATTTTGTTTACACGTGTACAAAAAACGGCGCCGAAATAACGTCTGACAATGCGTTTTACTTACAACGAACATTTTACTCTCTCCCCAGCGATTTGTTGTACCCGGGTTCCACTGTATTTGGATCCAATCAGACATGAAGGGTTCAGTCCATTTTAACTGTTGAACTTCAAAAGCCATTGAAATTCATAGAGGCGCCAAGCACGCGTATTTTCTGGTTACAAAACTTTTCGGCGTTTTCTTTTATCTGCATATGAAGCACGCTTTTAAAGCGACAACAACAATTCTTCAACAACACACGCGAAGTGAAAACAAGATTTTCAACCTAAACAAGTTGACATCGCAAACCGAAGTACGAGATGTGATATTCCGTGGCCTGATTTTTGCCCACGACCCAGACATTGTTACACATTCCCCGAACACTTTCTTTGCAAATTCATTCATACATTTATTCATACATGATATGCGGGAAAAAAAGCTATGCTTTACACAAACCCCCAAGAAATTACTTCTGTTCGGATGGTTAATAATATCGAAATTATTGTTAAAGAATACTGTCAAATATAAAAAAACATATTTGTCCTCAAGTTTATCTAGTGCTTTTTTAACAGCGTCATTTGTTCGAAAATGCACCACGTGACTGGGAAAACTGCTCAAGAATTGCACAATGCAAACAAAAAATGCTAATTTAAAGCATTTAAACCTTTTATGATGTTTGTAAAGTACAGAATGTCAACCACGCAGAAGTGTGTTTTGAGAACGATGTAGCAGTTGGCTGCATGGATGATTTATGTGATTAAGCACCGTTCAAATTAACATAAGTGCTCCTGGTTGCTGTCTGTATGTGGCTGAATGCAATGTATATAAGGATGATGATCTTAGAAAGAGTTGATAAATTTTGAAACAGAAGCTTACTTGTTATTTTATTATTTATCATTAAGTTAATGATATTCCATACGACGCAAATGGGAAGGTGTTTTAGTTACAAGAAACATATATGTATAGAATCAAAAAACAGAAGATCCACATGATATGTGTTTAGGCACTCGTGATTCCAGAGTTCGGCCGTGCAAACTTTATCCGACAGAGACATACAAGCGAAAATGGTTCTCCATACGTCCATCGTTTCAATCGCATGTTGATTGAAATTAGTGCAAACAGCATGAAAACCGTTGCGAGCTTTGCGTGTGGTAAAAATGCTTGCAAGTGAGCATTTTTTGTTTGTGATTATGGGTTTAAACCCTATCTAGATGTTTCGAGCAGACATATTCTTATCCATGTATTGATAAGCTCGATATAAAATACCTAATAGATGTCTTCCTCTCTGTTCAAAGACAAATATGAATTTTATTCCAAAACCTTTCGTAATTCGACCTATTTTCAAAGGATCAAAAAACAATAACATTATCCACAAACATCCGATGAAATACTCTCAAGTTAAATTTGGATTAACTTTTGGAAATGTTAAATGTCTGCGAATCGTCATACAATAAAATTTATTGTAAACGCGCTCAATGAGTATATGTATGGCAATACTATCGCAATCTTTTATAATCAACATTTATTTAAAATGACAAATTTCCTTAGTAACAACATACAGGTTGTACACAGGCAATAAATATTTTATAGTAGTCGTTTTAAAGTTAAGGACTCAATTTTGATATATTGTCTTTATATTATTAGAGGAATAAAACTAGTGATGCAGCAGTGAGTGGTTGGATGAAGCTTACTTGTTGCAGCTCGTAAACCAGTGTGACTATACAGGCACACCCAATTACGCGAGAAAGTATAAACATGTCATTGTCACATTTACGGTAAAAATCCAATTAATGCGAGTTTTAACACAAGTTACAAAAGTTTCAAAAATCAGAGTTTCATAATTCTCATTAATGCAGCCTTGAGGTTGATATTTCTGCTCGAATTATAGCGTAGAAAATTTATATTAAAATTTCCTTAATTAGAAAGAAGTCTGTCAGGTAACGGCACCAAGGCGATATTCATCCAAATTAATTGTTGTCCCCTTTTTCAAATAAACATCACATTATTATTGAGAATTCCAGGATCAAATAGTTTAAATCAATAGGAACTCGGTTTTTGTAAATATACTGAACATCATTTATGTAATCAATTCTTTTGAATCAAAATAGATTTATTGGTCCTTATAGATATAAGACTGAAAGCTATGCGGCCAAGAATTATAGATATCCGTTGGGGGTAATTGTAGCTGGACCATCACTACGCGGGCTGGTGTTGCGCGTCGCATTCTATAGACTCCAAGATGGCCATTACGAGTCGGCCCAATTAACATTCGTTTGCTCTTACTAAAAATGACATTGGTACTAAAAAGGCTTTAGACAATTTGCAGCCCTTGTATTTTTTCGAAATTAAATGGTGTTTATTCTTCAGGACATTTATGGACCAGCCAAACTCACTTAGGCCTCAGGAACCCTTAGGACAAATCCACAATCAAATGTTGTGGCTCAGGATTGTTGAGATTATTGTTTCGTTTCTCCGAAGCATTATCTGTTTTGTGATCAGTTGGTTCTTCAACGGCTCGTTTTTTATTCGCGTTTTTAGTGTAATTTGTTTCAGACCTTTCAAAGGCACATGAATCATGTGCACGGCTAGGTTGTTCTGAAACGCGAGGTCGAATTGCTCTATGTTCATCATCGAATTTTTCACTGCTGCCTCCCTAGAACCGGAAATGAAACACTATACCCACGCTCAAGCTTATGATTTAGTTTGCTGATTGATAAGTTATTTAACAAAGCTTCAAATTTCTGTATACGGTCCCCTAAGATTAAAAATTTCCATATTAGTTTCAGTCTGTGAGCTTGCAGTAGACCTTGTGCAGTTTCTATGTTCAACTCTGCATATATGACAGATAAAGTTTACTCCTGACATTTTGTCTTTATTGTTAATTGCAAAACCATCGGCAGTCAGGTTAACGTCACACTTACTATTAAGTTCATCGTGACAATAAAACAACTAGCGTGTCGGGCATTGTGACTTACCGCCTTTTGACAAATTTTTCACAGCTGATGCAATCACCGGGCTTCACTCGTAAGGTCATGACGCCGGTGATAAGATGTTCACAATGCTTGCTTTAGAAGGAATACAAAAATGTGTAATCTATTCAGATAGGCTGAAACGGGAGTAAAGTAGATCCAAAAACACTGGAGAACAGAATTATGCGACCGGACGGCGCTATTTGGGTAAGTAAATACGATCGTTTCTGGCAAGTTTCTAATAAAATGAGTGAATATTGGATTGAGGGTGTGCTTTTATAAGTATGATTGTGTCACATGTTAATTGAAACTTGTAATTTGCTCAGCAAACGTGTTACATCGTGCATGTTTTGCAAATGGCGTTGCTCGCTGTCGTGGGGGCAAGCTGAAAGAAAATATGAATCAACAAAACTTGTGAGAATTGTCACATTATTGAAGATAATCAAAATGTTAGATTGCTGCTCAAGGTATATACAGATTTGTTATCAATTTTACGTAACATTTAGTGAACCACATAGCTCAAATTGATGTTACACTATCTAGGCCTTTAATAGGTCAGAGATTAGGATAAGTACATCAATGATTCATGACCTTGAAATATTGTTTACATTTTTCCCATGATATAATAAACTTACCGAGTGTAGCTTGCTTGAGCTAGTTAACCTAATAGAACAAACATTTCAAGGAGATTCGAGTTGTTAATGATATTTTTGATTTGTAATGAAAAACAAATATCGTAATAACATTGGATAAATATGTGTTCAGAGATGATTATCATAATTTCATATATGCTTTTTTAGAAGGGGAAATGTTCGGAAAATTCTATTATGAGGCAAAATCTGTTTAAAACTATGTATATATCAGAATCACACTGATTGTATTCAGGAAACAGTTGCAAGTGCATGGTGTCTCATGAGAAACATTTTCACATTCTCTTTGGAAAATCGGTTATATTACTATTTTACTAGCCACGCTTTTGTTAAAATTAGGCGCCGAAACTTTGTAGACTGTTGTGTGGTTAAATTAACGGACTTTACCTACAAATTGTATAAATAAACAGCTATATTTTCTTCTATATAATAAATCAGTTAAACTACACCGACGAAAATCAATGTTATCGCGTCGATTTCTCGAGGTCTGTTAGTTGAACAGTTGATGATTGAAGGATTTATGTGTGAAATCTTATAGGCAGCTAGATTACATTATGAATAAAAATATAGACAATAATAATATATATCGAGAATTATATAGGCATGACTGACGCATATGAGCAAATTCGACGTTTAGATATCGTATATCTATAATTCATTCTACTTTGGGTAATGTTTCATGCTACAGTTATGCAAATTGTAGTAATTTTGTGCACTAACATATAATAGCGAAAATGGTCAGTACGTCATCCTCTAGTATAACACAAGGATAGGGAGCGCCATAATGTTTCACAACATAGATTGTAAATGAGCGAGTATTTGGTTCCAGGAGAATTGCATGAGAATGGCTTGAGTGAAATTCTGTTCGGAATCAGCAGTAGATACAATACGAAGGCAACTATTTAACAGAATAGTATTCGTCAAGATTCTTCAAAAATCAGAAAGCGTCGGAAGCTCCCGATATTACCAGTTGACGTGAAAGCAACCGGAAATCAACTGAAATGACAATGTTGTAGTCACGAGTCTGACATATAAATACAGTTACGTGTTGTATTTTAGCAATACGTGTAGTAAACACATTTACCAATTGAAGTTATCTTGTGCTGTAGAAATCTGTTGGTTTCAAACGGTTGGTTCTTTGTTCTCAGAGTTCGCATCATAATGAGATAAACAGCTGGGCATGGAACGGGCTTACAAATGCAAAGTGTTTTCCATTCTTACGATGAATGCAAATTAGCATTTTTGTTCATGGTCATGGGTTTCAAACCCAATCTACATGATCGGGGGCTTATGTGATTGAACAAGTTGGTCGTACCAACATTACGCAACGGTGGCATACAATAGCAACTAGTTTACCATTCTTCCACCGTTTTAGACGCATGCGAATCTCCATTCTACTGTCCCTACGCGATAATTGCAAACAGCACGAATCAAGTCGTGGTGTGTATGTGTGTGTGTGATGTATGCATAGGAGCTTTTTTAAGCATTATTACAGCCTTTTCATCATATGCTTATGCAGTGCTGCCTGGAGAAATGTGTCTCACGAGAGATGAGAGATATGAAGTTCATCATACTATTTAAGTATAGGGAAAAAATTACATATAAATCTCCCTTCTGTTTGTTGTGGTGGTTTTGTTTGCTGAAGTCTTACAAATCCGGCTACAATTTGAAGCTGAAATGTTTACTGAAAATCTCAATGGGGCTTTTGCAAGTTATGATCAACGTATAAGATGAACTTCCTTGGAAAACTTCAAGAAAATGGTCGGGAACAGCGTTTGCGCTGATTTATTGATTTAATTATGGTATTATATGGCTTCAGCAGGGTGGGTCTTTTTTGAAATGCTTGATATTATAGCATATCTCACAGAATGCTCAAACACTTTACAGGGGAACCCACCTACAACGAACTCGCTTACAACGAATTCCCGGTTCAAACGAACACACCATGATTTCCAAGATAAATTCCTTCTTTGTAAGCCTATTTAAAACATTCGTAAAACGAATCTGTTCGTTACAAATCTCGCCTATTACGAACACTGTACACGTTCCCGATAGCTATGTTTGTTCAATAAAGTTCATACATACAACGAACTCGCTTCGTCTTGCCTTTTACCCACAACGCTCCGTCAAGAGTGGCCTGCAGTGCGCTGAGAATAAAACTGACACAGATTGGCGAGACAGGCAGCCTGGCCTACAGTGTGCTAACTGACTCGAACGCACGCACAAGAAAATCACGTGAATTCTCTGTAATTGGTAATCACATGCTCATTACAAATTGCAATTACTCAGGCAGACAGCTCATTCCCTTCTTACAGTTACACGATAGCTGACAGACAACGAAAACGGGAGCGGTTTAGCCCAGAGAAAATATGGAAATTTTAGCTGAAGAGGAGAGTGGCAAGATGACATAATCTGAAATTGCTAAACAATATGGCCTAGCAAAATCAACGATGTCCACTATCCTGCAGCAGAAGAAGCAACTCTCTGAAACCTTCATGCCATTCGTTTTAGAATGAATTTACTATTAATAACATGAACTTGTAATTATTGTTGTGATCTGTATGCTGTGTCATCATCTATTTATCAAATGGATTACACGCATGCAAAAACACACAAAGGTAAGACATTCTTCATTTGTCTACACGTGTACAGAAAAATGGCTGCAAAATCACATGTTACCCGATGCGTTTTACTTACAACGAATTCCGCTTTTAACGAACATTTTACTCTCCCCCCATAGATTCGTTGTTCCCGAGTTCCACTGTATAATAATCTGCATTTCGAGGCATTCAGTGACATTTCCTTATCCAAGGACTAGACATTAATCATATCGAGATCCTGTTGCAGGTTCCGTGAGTAGGCTCTTGATATCATCTTGCGCGAACATTTTCATCATCGGCTAAATTATGAACTGATGAGAGTAATAAGGTAGGCAAGTCGTTTATATATATATATATATATATATATATATATATATATATATATATAACAGCATTTCGAGAAATGATCCTTGTGGGTCACCACGAGAAACTTGAATTGACTCGAATAGCTGGATTTTGACTCTCACATACATCTCACGAGTTCATAACAATTATTTAATCATGCGAAGCATTTGACATGTAAACTGTAGGTAAGGAGTTTCGGCACTTCGTGATTGACACGATCGGATTCTTTTGACAAATCAATATTAATTGGATTGCTAGCTTACAGTAGTGCAGAACAGTCTTGTTTTGCTAATAGCAAGCTTGTCAGTCAAGACCGTTTTCTCCTTAATATTTGATATGCTTCAGAGATTAAGGTATGAATCTCAATGTGATTCCCCAAAGCAATCTCTTATGAAACGACTCCATTTCTTTAGATAGCACTTGTACTAAAGCAATTGAAAGATATTTTAACGTCAAGAAATGTTATCAGCTCAAATCATCAGTGTTGGAAACTGTAAGCTTGAACGATTAAATCATTTAACATATGCTGGTTCAACCATTGGGGATAACCTCTCGTTAGTCACGGATTCTAAGTTCAGTAATTTTTTGTCATGATTCAACCCTCGTGTCTGGGGCAACCGCAAGTTGACTGCGAAGGCAAATATGAAGGCAGATACGAACGGATGTTGAATGCTTTCCATCTATAAGGCATCTTTTTTATATTGTACATATTGTGGATGAAGAAATTGACCAATGCTAGAGTCCTTTCAAACGTTAGTCTAGAGAGCGATTGTGATTTTCTAATATAGTAAAGAATAACATATTCTGCTGCTCAAATACCTTTTTCGAATGAAATGCATCATTTGTCGTTTCAAACAACTAAACGAGGCCGTATCAAAAATCAGATGTACTCCACCTGCATTTTGCGTAGTTTATGACAATTAGGTAAAACAAGCTCAGTAAATTCCACCGAATGCTGATAGAAATATGTAAACTTATTTCTTATTTATCAAGAAACCTCGCGGTATTTTCTACTCATACATTTTAAGTAGCATAGTCACTAAACCACTAATCGAACGAAATATTCATATTTGACAAAAATATCATATAACAATAACAAGTTACGCAAACGTCGATCGTCCCTGTTCGTACTCAGTGCAGCATTTTCGCGTTCAGGTATCCAAGGATGATGCTCTTTGAAAGATTTGATAAATTTTGAAACAGAAGCTAACTTGTTATTTTATTATTTATCATTAAGTTAATGATATTCCATATGGCGCAAATGGGAAGTTGTTTTAGTTACAAGAAACATATATGTATAGGAGCAAAAAACAAGAAGATCAACATGATATGTGTTTAGGCACTCGTGATTCCAGAGTTCGGCCGTGCAAACCTCATCCGACAGTGACATACAAGCGAAAATGGTTTACCATACGTCCATTGTTTCAATCGCATGCCGATTGAAATTAGTGCAAACAACATGAAAACCGTTGCGAGGTTTGTGTGTGATGAAAATGCTTGCAAGTGAGCATTTTATTTATGATCATGGGTTTAAACCCTATATAGATGATTCGAGCAGACACATATTCTTATCCATGTATTGTTAAGCTCGATATGAAATACCGAATAGATGTCTTCCTGTCTAAATATGTGTTCTGTTCAAAGACAAATATGAATTTTATTCCAAAAAAACTTCCGTAATTCGACCTAGTTGCAAAGGATCAAATAAACAATAACATTATCCGCAAACCTCCGACGAAATACTCTCAAGTTTATTTTGGATTAACTTTTGGAAATGTTAAATGTCTGCGAATCGCCATACAATAAAATTTATTGTGAACGCGCACGATGAGTATTTGTATGGCAATACTATCGCAATCTTTTACAATCAACATTTATTTAAAATGACAAATTTCCTTAGTAGCAACATACACGTTGTACACGGCAATGAATATTTTATAGTAGTCGTTTTAAAGTTAGGGACTCAATTTTGATATAATGTTTTTATATTATTAGAGGAATAAAACTAGTGATACAGCAGGGAGTGGTTGAATGAAGCTTACTTGTTGAAGCCCGTAAACCAGTGTGACTATACAGGCACACCCAATTACGCGAGAAAGTATAAACATGTCATTGTCACATTTACGCTAAAAATGCAATTAATGCGAGTTTTAACACAAGTTATAAAAGTTTCAAAAATCAGAGTTTCATAATTCTCATTAATACAGCCTTGAGGTTGATATTTCTGCTCGAATTATAGCCTAGAAAATTTACATTAAAATTTCCTTAATTAAAAAGAAGTCTGTCAGGTAACGATACCAAGGCGATATTCATTCAAATTAATTGTTGCCCCCTGTTTCAAATATACATCACAGTATTAATGAGAATTCCAGGATCAAATAGTTTCAATGAATACGAACTCGGTTTTCGTAAAAATACTGAACATCATTTGTGCAATCAATTCTTTTGAATCAAAATAGATTTATTGTTCCTTAAAGATAGACTTAACCGATATGGCAGACATATAAATATCAAGTTGTGTAATTTGTAGCTGACATCACAACGCGGGCTGTTCTGTGCGCTGTCGCATTCATAGACTCCAAGATCTATTTCCGATTCGGCACAGATTAACATTTTCTGCCTAAGATGACATTGGTACTGAAAAGCCTTACCAATTTGCAGCACCTTGTATTTTTTCGAAATAAAATGGTAGTTTATTCATTCATGTCCATTTATGGACAACCCCTAACTCACTTTGTGGCTGTACACAATCCACAGTTGATTTTATCCGCGTCCAAATTTTAATTTTATTTGCAAACATTATCAAATTGCATGAGCGCAACTCTAGTATGTCGACGAAGTGAACCGAATAAAGTACTGACCCGAGGAAGTAACCTTGCAGTACGCGAATAAATGCATCAATTACCATTGAATGCACCAAGTTGATTCAATTTAGTGACTTGCGCCCTATTAGGTAAATTTTAATTCACGTAAGTAGCTCACCGTTGATATCAATCTGCGTCAGCTTTCGAAGTAGTCGGAAGTGATCATAATTATAATTGTTTGCCTCGTCTGCCAGGCTTGTAATGCCAGACTGAATGTGATATTCTAGGAGGCATAACTGCTGACCATGAAACTAAAACGCGTCTAAATATACTAGAACCGTGAAATCATAAATTCGGTAAATTGATAAAAAACGACTCGCAACGATAGACCTGATATTAAACCAGGAGTTTCCGCCCTATAGACTTCGTCCTGCTTTACTTAATCAGTTGGAAACACTGCTTATATTTTAGCAATATTTTTACCGGTTTATTCAAACCACAAATCTAGCAAGCCGTGCAAGTATCCATCATTTAATTTGACCGTTTGACTTTGATTGCTTAGAAAGTTGTATCTAATAATAACAAAAATGAAATAATAGGCAAGCTGCAGGAGCACACAATATATATACAATGCTGCTCAAAACCATGCCAAGTGCAACTTTTTCATGTGATATACATTCATTAATTCTTTTTTATTCATTGGGAGTGGTGCGAAACGAGGGTACAGCTTCATCAATCGAAACATTGTAGAGCATGAAATCTCTAGCGTCTATAACGCACATACATTGACGAAATCGTCCGAAGATGAAAAACAACAGTGAAAGGTGGTAGCCGTGTAACCAAATTCGTATGTGTTTTCTGGATACTAACATACAAGGAACGATTGCAAAAATGAAGGCTACCCACTCTCCTTAAAAGAAACCTTCGGAATGATTTGATACACTCTTAAATCGTTCCACATGACCCACATTATTTGTTTTTAACAATTTATTAGAATACCGCGCTTTGCATCATACAAGCAGCCAATAGTAAACACAAAGAATTCCCAATTCCTGTATTAGCTATTTTTATTCTGTACATATCTGTTTTCTTTGGAATACCCACGAAACTAGTTTTGCCGCTTCCCGCCTTGAGACATTCATTAAACATGTGGAATAATTTGACTTCACCCACTTATTTACTGACGCTTGCATGGTATCTGCTTTTTCATCATACAAAACATTAATATTAGATTGTAATCGATTGAAATATTTTCCGCACCGATCGTCAATTCATAATGCAAGAAATTTGGGTGCAATCGGTTAGAGCAGGTTTTGCAAAATGTTTGATTTTATATTGTTACAAAAAACAGGTTATCACTAGATCACACTGGAAATAATTGATTCCTGCTTGAACTGCAGAAACTGCTCGGCCTCAGAAACTGTCCTTATCAAGCGAGCTGATTATAAAACAAAATGTTCGAAAATTTGGCTAAAAAACAACTTCCTGAAACATGTTTATATTTTGCACTCTGGACATTAAATGCTTGAAACACATGGTATGGAATCAATTTGAAAGTTATTTCGCAGAATGAACGTTTATTCTCATTACAACGCTGCATGAATTGCCATGTATCTGGTAGAACAAATGAAAGCGCAATCACTATCATTGACTACGACTTAAGTAGCTAATGCCGGTGGTGTTCGAACTTCAAAGTTGATTCTACCTGTTCCTCAACTGACCCACCATAATGTTGACATCTGTTAGCAGTACATAGAATCGTTTATCATGCTAATAGAAACGTTCTTTCTTGTTTATGGTTTGTTCTATGTCGCTGCCCAGTAAACTCGTAACCTCAGAATATGTTATACTCTTATTGATTGTACACAGACTAACATCCATTTTCTGTGCGTTTATTCTAGCTACACCTGAAACAATAAAATATACAAATACAGTTAGAAGCGGATCCTGATCTTACTGTCCCTACCTGATGAGTGCAAACTTCAGGAAACCGATCGTCTGGTGTGTGACGGAAAAGCATGCAAATGATTATTTTGTTTCACAGTTACAATCTATTTTTAAACTTTATAATGGCATTTTTAGAGTTTTAACTTTATGCTACTAATAAGCATATAGTATTCTGACCGCATACATCAAAGAAAAACCGATGCCTCGTGGACCGTTGCGTTAGAGCAATACAATTCATTTTAAGCAGGCATCAACAATGGATAAAATCAGAAGGGCGAAATTTAGCAGTCGTATTAGATTTCAGTTTTTTTGAAATTCCATCAACGTCTCTTATACGCGTTCCGTTCAGTATCGTGTTAAATAAAAACCGACCTATTGATTTTTATAAATAACGACTAACAGAATTGTTACTAACACATCAGTTTGACAGTGGTATATTTGCAGCAGAGTACAAACATTGATCGTTAGTATTATCTTAGAATAAGTTTGAAAAAATACTGGAATTTTACATGTATTAATTGATAGAGACGGACCTCAGGAATCAGTGCGCACAGAAATATTAGGATAACATATCTACCTTAAGGATCATTTTTTCTTTGCATCGAATGGTTTTTTAGCTGGTCTAATAGTCGAATAGCTGGGGACATTTGTTTGGGTCTCGTCAAATCTCGCTGAATGTGCAACATGGAAGAGGATATTTCAGACCTACGAGGAGTAAAAGGGAAAATCTGCATTGGTGAAGAATACTCCGATTTAAACGTAATTTAGGTTTGCAAATGAAATTAAAAATACATAATGTTTCTGAAAATGATATTCACCTGTTTTGTTAAGTTTGAACTATTTTTGAAGTCGACACGGTTGTTATTACCGCAGCATTCAAGCTGAAATTCCAAAATAATTTTATATGGACCGTGATTAATTCATACATTGTTTATGAATAATATTGCATTCGAATGATAAGAATTTACTCATTAGAAATTACAGTCGGAATATTTGACTTTATAATGTAGTATTAATAAAGCAACTATAAATGTGTACCACATTAATAAAAATAATTAGACTCTGCTTTAGAAAGTTAATTAATTATGTAGTTTTTTTGAAAGAATTGGTAAGCAAATACATGGTTCAAAATTTGTAGAGGATAAGTCTAGGTTCAGTAGGCATTGTAGTAAAAAGTATGAATTTTAAGACACATTCAAACGGTTTTGTTACAGAAATCACTGTGCTCAAATAACAAATCACAAAACGATTCTAGGTAGATTGCCCGATTGTCCTATAAGCGATTATTGCAGTATTTTGCGCACACACGTTAACACTTTTATAACTGCAAAGGACGTGAACAAATTAGATATAATATATATAATTTATATATATATATATATATATATATATATATATATATATATAAATTCTAAATATTTTATTCATAATCGTAATCTTTAGTTTCTAACAAGCAAGAAACTGAAGTCGTTTGCATACAATGCTGCGTGTACTGTGTAACATTTGTTGCGTCGTAAACACATTTACACATGATAAACTCCACCGTGTGAAACGTTTAAAGCAATACATTAGCAGTAATTCGAATTATAGCAACTCGATACCTTCAATCCGAGGGAGTGAGTGAGGTACAACAAATACAAGTAACATTTTTCAAATTATATGAACTACTCACGTTAATCATCAAAAGGACGATGTTGCAGTACAGACCCACGAAGGCAACGACACTAATGCCAAGCAGAACAGAAGCGATGATGAAGACGTCGTTGCCAATTGTACCTACGATTTTTGAAGGAAAATATGGATTATATCAAGGCATATCATTCTGTGAATTTAAATTATCAAAATACGTGAATTGGCTTAATATTTGCAAGTTCAATTTTCAAAAACGGATATGCTTGCCACTAACATTAAAAATATTATCACAGATACATCAAAGGAAATTTACGCTTTTTTGATGACCATTCTTTAATTCATTTTATTATATACCAGGTAATGCTCAGCGAATATATTCTAAAAAATTGAATGGGATGTTTCCCATTAACTTAAAGTGTAAGCTAACTATATTCTAGGATAATTCGAGAATCATAATACAAAAATGCATGGTCATTTCAAAATTGTATTTTCTGGTTTGTGTGATGGTCAGAATTCTGAACAAATCAATTCTAACTGATGATTCTTTCTGCAAAACAATACGAACGAGATGTAGTATAATCTTTCCTTTTTACATTGTAGTATAAATTGCTTATTTCGTTAAAACACTTTTCATCTGACTCAATTTAGCATGGTTTTGAAAGGATTAGCTTTCCGTTTAAAAAACTGGGAACCGCCTAAAAGCTACGTATGCCGAGTCGCACTTTTTATTTACGGTAAAATGATAGCTGGAACGAACGTGTGGTTCGAAGCGAAAGCTTCTCAGATGATTTCTGTTTTAGACAAGGAACAATCGGCATTCTTGAAGTTCGGAGGTACGCCAACTAGGGAAAACTTAAAACTTGTAGTATCTGCTAGAAATTCACTTTAACAGAATTAAAGTCGATGTGCAAATGACTATTGAACTGAAATTAGCCTCATTGTCCAAAAAAACTGCGGATACAGAACTATTAACTTTATGTATCATGGGATGAAGCCATCCATTGGTCCCAAGAAATTTAGACGGTTCCCATCAATTTTGTATCCGGTAACACGAATGTCGACAAAACTCAGCAGATTGAAAGATGGATAGAGAACTTCCCCTCTCTCTAGTCTAGAGACGCTATGTTTTCACCGCATTCCCTTGACCGTATTGAGTGCCTGTCGAACATCGAACATCTAGATACTCCAACTATTGTTGATTTGCTCAACAAGGAAATCGACCGCTCAATGAATGGAAAAACATTAAGGATTACAGAATTCCACATGAGCTCATCAAAGTTCTATAACAGCATTAATACACCCTTTCCATCATTTGCTCCTGCAATGCTGGCATGATTAATGTGTCTCACAAGAGATGCGAGACACGATGTTCATCACACTATTTAGGAAGAAGAGGAATAGAGGTAAATGCAACAATTACAGAGACATCTCCCTTCTGAATGTTGTAGGCAAATTGTTTACTAAAGCCTTACAAATTCAGCTACAATTTGCAGCTGAAAACTTTTACCCTGAAACTCAATTAGACTTCTGCAGGTGAAGATCTATTGTTGACATGAACTCACTGAGACAACTTCAAGAAAATTGTCGGGAACAGCATTGGCAATTATACGCTGTTTGTAATGCTTCAAAACTGGTATTCTTTGACTTCAGTATGGAGGTTTTTTTCAAAATGCTTGATATAATAGTCCGCCGCACCGAATGCTAAAACTCATTATTTCGTTTAACTCAGGCATGATGTTCTCAGTCCATTTTAACGATTGTAGATCAGAAACCATTGAAATTCTAGAGGCCTCCAAGAAAGGCGTGTTCTTGTTACAGCACGTTTCGGCATTCAGAGCAAATTATTTAACCAGCGCGCGAAGTGAAAGCAGGCGTTTTAACCTAAACCTGTTGGGAGCACAAACCGAGGAACGAAATTTTCGTGACCTGATAATTGCCTACAATGCAGTCGTGGTTGCACAAACTCAGAAAACGTTCTTTGCCAATTCATTCATAGATTTATTCATACATGATATGCGGCAAAAAAGCTATGCATTACAAAACCCAGAAAAGTGTACTTCTTTTCAGATGGTAAAAAATATCAAAATTGTTGTTAATGATTAATGTCAAATATGAAAAACGTATTTGTCCATAAGGTCATCTAGTGACATCTTAAAATCGCCAATTATTTAAGATTGTACCAATCACTAAGCAAACTGCTAAACAATTGCACATTGCACTTTGCGAGAGCAAAGTGTCAAATAATTTTTATTCCTATTGGTACATATTTATATTTGCTTTATCACTAGTACAAAATAAAGTAAGCTATTCTGCCTATTATTGTTAATGAGTAATTTTGTATCATTCGAATGCAATATTATTCATAAATCATTTTTTTAAAGTATCAATTTTGTTTTTCAGCTTGAATGCTGCGGTTAAAACAACGGTGACGAGTTCATTGATAGTCTAAACCTCTCAAAAAATGATAAATATTCGACAATAAGTTTTATAGGTAAACTACATTTACAGTAAGATTAGGTTTTTAAATTTTATTTGCAAATATATATTATGTTCCAATCGGAGTATTCTTCGCCAATGCCGCTAATTACTTTTAATCCTTGAAGGTCTACGGTATCCTATTCCCTGTTGCAAATTCAGCAACATTGGTCGAGGCCCAAACCAATGTCCAAAAGTGTTTGACGATCAGACCAGTTAAAAAATCTTTGAATGCAAAAAAAGATCTTTAAGGTAGATATGTTTATTTTAATTTCTCTGTCGAACTGATTCCTAAAATCAGTCTCTTTCATTTAATACACGTAAAATTCCATCATTTTTCAAGCTTATAGTAAGACAATACTAACGATCAGTGTTAATACTCTGATGCCGAAATACCACTGTCAAACTGATATGTTAGTAACGAATCTGTTAGTAGTTAATAATAAAAAAATGAAAAGGTCGGAACGCGTATAAGAGATGGGATGGAATTAAAACCAAATAAAATAAATTGTGATATAGAGATGGGATGGAATTTCAACTAAATAAAATAAATTGTGATATAAGACGACTGTTCACTTTCGCCCTTCTGATTTTACCAGTGTTAATGTCTGCTTAAAATGAATTGTATTACTCTAACGCAATGGACCAAGAGGCATCAATCTTTATTTCATGTATGCCGTCAGCATATTATATGCTTATTAGTGGCATGAAGTAAAAACTCTAAAAATGTCATTATCCATTTTAAAATAGATTGTAACTGTATTTGAATTTTTATCGTTTGATTTCTCGCTAAAATAAATGCACAGTAAATTAAAGTTAGTCTGTATTCAATCAATAATCGCATAACATATTTTGAGGTTACGATTTTACTAGGGGTCAACATAAAACAAAACATAAACAAGAAAGAACGTTTCTATTAGGAGGATGTACAATTCTATGTACAGCTAGCAGATGCCAGCATTATGGTGGGTTAGCTGAGAAAGAGATAGAATCAACTTTCAAGTTCAAACTCCAACGGCATTAGCTACTTAATTGCAAGTCTATGATCATGAAGGTGCTCCCATTATTTCTACCAGATACATAGTAATACATGCAGTGTTGTAATGAGAGTTAACGTACTTTCCACGAAATAAATTTCAAATTGATTCCATTCCATGTATTTCAAGAATTTAAGATCCACAGTGCAAAATATAAACAGGCATCAACGATTGGTTTTTTAGCAAATTTTAGAACACTTTGTTTTATAATCAGCTCGCTTCATAAAGAGAGTTTCTGAGGCCGAGCAGTTCCTGCAGTTCAAGCAGGACTCAATTATTTATTGTGTGATCTAGTGATATCCTATTTTTTAACAAAATAAAATTGAACATTATCCAAAACTTGCTCTTACCGATTGCACTCAAATTTCTTTCATTATTATTAAACGTCGCTCCCGAATATTTACCAATCGATTAAAATATGCAAGAATAATTATTTGTATGATGAAAAAGCAGATAGCATCACAATTGAATATTCTTCCACGAAAAATATTTAACTAATGACCATATGTTATCAGGTATATTCCAGGTGAATACACGCCTTCAGTTAATAAATGTGTGCAATCCAATTTGTCCACATTTTTAATGAATGGCTTAAGGCGGGGAGCTGAAATAATAGTTTCGGGGGCTGCGGGCATTCAGAAGGAAACAGACATGCACAGAATTTATGAATAAGCGGTTCCAGTATATGAAGACGCGTTTCAATTTCACCACCATGGAATATCAGCATGAAGACGAATATTCAGTAAATTATTGGACACAAGTAGGGAAGCATGTTTTCCAGGTCACGCTAATTTTCAAAGTAAAAACTCAATAGACTGGGTTTATCCTGGTGAGGTGAATCACACTGTCCTGTTGAACGAGTCAATACTAACGGCAAAAAAGTTCCAGTTTCATTATTTCACACAATTCCTTCCATTTTGACTGTCTTTGATAAGATTGCCATCAGGCTCATGAACGTCAGTACAAATAACACGCAAAGAGTGTTTCTTACGATTGGTATAAATATTATTTCGTTTTTCCAAAGCGTTTTGGGATCAGTTGGTTATTTACCGGTTCGCTTTTTGTTAGTGGCTTTTGTTTTATTTGTTTTAGACCTTTCCAAGGCAGGCGAATCATGGAAACGGCTCAGTTGTTCTGAATTGCTAGGTCAAATTTCTCTTAGTTACTCATCGCATTTCTTCGCTTTGCTGCCTCTTTAGAATCGAAGAAGAAACACGATCTCCACGCTTACGTCTAGACTTCAGTTCGCTAATTAATAAGTCATTTAACAAAGCTTCAATTCTCTGTATACGGTCCTCTAAATTTAACATTCCCATATTAGTTTCAGTCTGTGAGCTCGCAGTCGTTTTTGTACAGTTTTTAGGTTCACTTGTGCAGACATGACAGATATAGCGTTTTCCCATTATTTCGCCTCTAGTATTAATTGCAATAGCATCAGCAGTCAGCGTTACATCACAATTAATATTAACTTATGCGTAACAAATATAACAACTAGCGTGTTGGGCATTATCACTTACCGCATTTCGTCACATTTTGCACAGCTGATTGCCATCACCGAGATTTACTCTTGAGGTCATGACGACGGTAAAAAGATATTCACAATGCTTGCTTCATGAGGAATACAAAAATGTGTAATCTATCCAGATAGGACGATATTGGAGTAAAGTAGATCCAAAAACATAGGAGCACAGATTTATACGACCGCACAGCGCTATTTAGGTAAGCTAAAACGATAGTTTTACCAAGTTTTAAATAAAATG
Organism: Atriophallophorus winterbourni; assembly: GCA_013407085.1. Taxonomy (NCBI): domain Eukaryota; kingdom Metazoa; phylum Platyhelminthes; class Trematoda; order Plagiorchiida; family Microphallidae; genus Atriophallophorus; species Atriophallophorus winterbourni. The sequence goes on along the minus strand of JACCGJ010019320.1, from coordinate 11,629 downwards.
AGTGAATATTGTATTGACGGTGTGCTTTTATAAGTATGATTGTGTCACATGTTAGTTGAAACTTGTAATTTGCTTAGCAAACGTGTTACATCGTGCATGTTTTTCATAAGGCGTTGCTCGCTATCGTAAGCGCAAACTGACAGGAAATATGCTTCTAGAAATCTTGTGAGACTTTTCACAATATTTGAGACAACCAACATGCTAGATTGCTGCTTAAGGTATATAATGAATTTGTTCTGAATTGTAAGTAACATTTAATGAACCAAAGAGCTCAAATTGATGTCACACTATCATGGCTTATAAAAGGTCAGAGATTAGGATAAGTGCAGCAATCTAACATTTTGATTATCTTTAATAATGTGACAATTCTCACAAGTTTTGTCGATTCATATCACTTGCAGCTTGCGCGGACGACAGCGAGCAACGCCTTTTGCAAAACATGCACGATGTAACACGTTTGCTAAGCAAATTACAAGTTTCAATTAACATGTGTTACAATTATACTTATAAAAGCACACCGCCAATGTAATATTCACTCATTTTATTTGAAACTTGCCAGAAACGATCGTATTTACTTACTCGAAAAGCGCCGTGCGATCGCATAAATTTGTGCTCCCGTATTTTTGGATCTACATTACTCCCGTATCCGCCTATCTGAATAGATTACACATTCTAGCATTCCTCTTAAAGAAAGCATTGTAAACATCTTATTTCCGGCGTCATGACCTTACGATTGAAGCCCGGTGATTGCATCAGCTATACAAATATGTCGAAAGGCGGGAAGTCACTATGCCCGACACGCTAGTTGTTTTATTTGTCACGATAAACTTAGTGGTGAGTGTGACGTTACCCTGACTTCAGATGGATTTGCAATTAACAATAAAGACAAAATATCATGAGTAAGCTTTATCTGTCATATATGCAGAGTTGAACATAGAAACTGCACAAGGACTACTGCAAGCTCACAGACTGAAACTAATTTGGAAATGTTAAATTTAGGGGACCGTATACAGAAATTTAAAGCCTTGTTTGATAACTTATTAATTAGCAAACTAAATCATAAGCTTCAGCGTGTGTATAAATTTTATTTCCAGTTCTAGGGAGGCAGCAATGAAAAAAATTAGATGATGAACATAAAGCAATTCGACATCGCAGTGTGATTCACCTCATCAGGATAAATTCTTAACTACTTGGGTCTAATTATTCATTGAATATTCTTATTCATGCTGATATTTCATGGTGCGAATGGAGAAATAATACATTCGACATACGAATGCCATCAAATCGCAATATCATCATCCTCGGAGTTACAAAGATGTCAAGCAATCACGAGGCTAAAAAGCTAGCTGAGCATGACTACCGTCAATGGTGTTTTCTGGCTGATAACATTTTCGTTGAAAAGGCCATCGTCGTTCAATACAACGCTGCATGTATTGCTATGTATCTAGTAGAACAAATGGGTGCACCTTCACGATCAGAGACTTCGTAATAAATAAATAAAGCCGGTGGAGTTTGTACTTGAAAGTTTATTCTATCTATTCCTCAGCTGACCAACCATAACGTTGCTATCTGTGAGCAGTACGTAAAAGTCTATATCCTGCTAATAGAAACGTACTTTTCTGTTCCAGGTTTATTTTATGTTGCCGCCAAGTAAACTAGTAACCAAAACTAAACTAAGTTTTGGGTTAGTTTATATTCAAAAGTGTTTATTACATCAAATAAAAAGCTTTGAAAAACATAACTAATATACATACATGAGATCTTGTATTTCAGAATAAGAACTAGAATCCCAAAACAGTAAACCTACCGGTCAATGAATACGTGACGATCATCTTAAAATGTTTTGTATTCAGGAAATGTTAGCACACAAGTCAATTGTTCGAATTTAGAAAAATCATTTTTACATCAACCACAGGTCTATAGCCGTGATGATCAGAACGGCAGCCTGAAAATATTAGTAAGGAAATTTCCTTGTTATTTTATAATGAGCATTATAAGGTGGTAAAAATTAATGGCGAGCGATGCTATAAATGTAAGTGAATATTTTTGGCATGAGCGGTGAAACATAAAGGAAACAAAGGTTAAAAGTTCGTGACACTAAATAACATGGATGGTTAAAATATTAAGTATTTTCTTGTCTTATCGAGATTCAAATCCTCATATTCTCCAGCATTATCATTATCAATTGATCAAAACTCTCTTCGGTGGCATAATATTTAGCATTGAGATATTTATATGAATTCATTGCATTTCAATTTCAGTGTAAAGTAAGCTGAGCAGAGGTTTGAACTTTTCTAACTCTAATAGTGATAATGTCTTGTTTTGTTTGTTATTAGCAGTTACCTCGGGATAACCTCTAAATAGTTTATGGGCATATTGCTTGTATACAGCCAAAATCAATGTACTATGGGTTTATTTTTGCGAGAAATATAACGATAAAAAAAAATCAAATACGGTTGCAATCTATTTGTAAACTGGATAATGATATTTGTAGAGTTTTGACTTCATACCACTAACAAGCTTTCAGTATTTTGAACGCATACATGAAATAAAACCTGATGCCTCGTTATCCATTGTGTTCGAGCAATACTATTCACAGTAGTCATACATCAACACTGAATAAAATCAGAAGGGCGAGAGTTAACAAATATAGTTATTTAATTTGGTTGAAATTCCATCAAGATCTCTTATACAACTTCCGTTCAGTTACGCGTAAAATAAAAACCGACATACTCATTTTTTATTATAAAAAAATAACAGAGTCGTTACTAACAAATCAGTTTGACAGTAGTATTTTTGCATTGGAGAACAAACACTGATCATTAGTATTGTCTCACTATAAGGTTGAAAAATACTGGAATTTTACATGTATTAAATGAAAAAGACTAATTTCAGGAATCAGTGCGACAAAGAGATTAGGATAAACATATTTATCTTTAAGATCAATTTTTCTTTGCATTCAACGTTTTTATAGCTGGTCTGATCGTCAAACACCTGAGGACATTGGTTTGGGCCTCGACCAATCTTGCTGAATTTGCAACATGGGAGAGGATGACGAAGACCTACAAGAATTAGAAGTAATTAGCCGCATTGGTGAAGAATACTCAGATTGGAACATAATATATGTTTGCAAATAAAATTAAAAAAAACTAATCTTAGTGTAAATGTAGTTTACCTATAAAACTTAATGTCGAATAGTTGTCATTTTTTCAGAGGTTTAGACTAATATTGAACTCGTCAATGTTGTTTTAACCGCAGCATTCAAGCTCAAGAAAGAAAATAATTTTATAAAATCGTGATAAATTAAAAAAATGATTTATGAATAATATTGCATCCGAATGATACAAAATTACGCATTAGAAATTATAGGCGTTATAGTTAACTTAATTTTGTACTAGTGATAAAGCAAGTATAAATATGTAAAAATAAGAATAACAATTATTTGACACTTTGCTTTAACAAAGTGCAATGTGCAATTGTTTAGCGGTTTGCTTAGTGATTGGTACAATCTTAACCAATTGACGCTGTTAAAATATCACTGGATGACCTTATGGGCAAATACGTTTTTCATATTTGACAGTAATCGTTAACAAAGATTTTGATACTTCTTGCCATCCGAACAAAAGTACATTTTTGTGGGTTTTGTAATGCATAAATTTTTGCCGCAAATCATGTATGAATTAATCTATGAATGAATTTGCAAAGGAAGTTTTCTGAGTTTAAGAAACCAAGGCTGCACCCTCAGAAAACATGAGGTCACGCCTCGGTTTGCGCTCCCAACAGGTTTAGGTTAAAAAGCCTGCTATGACTTCGCGCGCGTAGTTCGATAATTTCTGTTCTTGTTTTACACGCGTGCTCTGTATGCAGAGCAAACAAAATGCTTGAGTGTGTTGTAACGAGAACACATCCTCGTTTGACGCCTATACGATTGTCAAATTCTTCTGACCAACAACCGTTATAATGGACTGATTCTTTCATGCTTGAGTTGAACGAAATAACGTGCGCCAGCATTCTGTGGCGCAGCCTATTATATCTAGCATTTGGAAAAGACTCTCCATTCTAAATCCATAGAATACCATCTTTAAATCAATAAAAACAGCGTATAATGACAAACGCTGTTCCCGACAATTTTCTTGAATTTGTCTCAGTGAGTTCATGTCAACGATTGTCCTTAACCTGCAGAAGTCTAATTGAGTTTCAGGGTAAACGTTTTCAGCTGCAAATTGTAGCTGGATTTGTAAGGCTTTAGTAAACAATTTGCCTGCAACATTCAGAAGGGAGATTCCTATGTAATTGTTGCACTTACCTCTATCCCTCTTCTTCCTAAATACTGTGATGAACATCGTGTCTCGCATCTCTTGTGAAACACATTCATCATGCCAGCAGTGCAGGAGCAAATGATGGAAAGTCTGTAATAATGCTGTTAAAAAACTTTCATGAGCTCATCTGGAATTTCGTCATCATCAGGGTTTTTCCGTTCACTGAGCAGTTATTTTCCAAGTTGAGCACATCAAGAGTAGTTTTAGTATCTATATGTTCGATGTTTGACAGGCACTCAATACGTTTAAGTGAATGCAGTGAAAACTTACCGTCCAGAGAGCAGACAGAGGTGAAGTGATCTAACGATATTTTAATCTTCTGAGTTTTGTCGACATTCGTGTTACCGGATACAGAATTAATGGGAACCGTCTAAATTTCTTTGGACCAATTTCTCGCTTGCACTCATAATACATACCGTGAATATTTCTTGAGGCTAATTTCAGTTCAATAGTCATTTGCGCATGGACTTGAAGTCTGTTGACCCTAATTTCTAGCGGCTCCTAGAAGTCTTTCCGTTTTTACCTGTTGGCATACCGTTGAACTTCAAGAATACCGACTGTTTCTCTTCTAAAACAGAAATCGTATGAGAAGCTTTTGCTTTGAACCAGTCGTTCTTTCGAGCTTCCTTTCTACCGTAAATGAACAGTGCGACTCGGCATACGCAGCTTTGAGCGATTCCCTGTTTTCTAAAACTCAAACCAAAACCATTCAAAACCATTCAAGATTGGGTCAGATTAAACTTGTTTTTACGAAATAAGCAGTCTATACTAATTTGTAAAATAAAAGATTATACTACATCTCTTTCGCATTGTTCTGCAGAAGAAATGATCTATTAATATTGCATGCTTTAGATTTCAGAACATCATACAAACCACAAAATACAATTTTCAAATGACCCGTGATGGTTTTCAAATTATCCTGGGATATAGTTAGCTTACACTTTGAGTTACCTGAATTGGAAATATCACATTTAAATCTTTGGAATATATTCGCGGAGCATTACCTAATATATAATAAAATGAAATAAAGAATGGTTAACAAAAAGCGTAAATTTTCTTTCGTGTAGCCGTGTTAATATTTTTAATGTTGGTGGCAAGCATATCCGTTATTGAAAATTGAACTTGCAAATTCTAACTCAATTGACGTATTTTTATAATTCAAGTTCACAGATTAATATGCTATGATTTTATCAATATTTTGCTTCAAGCATCGTAGGTTCCTCGAACCGTGCTATTGGACAACACAATCGATAAGCACATTTAATTGTTTGGAGTCTACGGACAAATGAGAACAAGCTAACAACGAGGACATGCATAATTATTGTCAATCATAGTAGATGAGGTCGAAACTCAGCAGATAAATTCAAATGTTGGCCACCGCCCAGATGCTTCGAAAGAAGTTTCGCTGATTATGTCATCTAGTTTGATGACGAAATGTCCGCAAACAACCATACCATCTCGGATAACATTTATGGCCGAAATCCGGTAATTGACTACAAGTTTTCACAACTATTTCATACAATTTCGAGTGTGATACGCGTACACATGCAAGGCGTTGTTAGTCATTCGGTTGAAGAACCGCATCAACCCAAGAATAGCTTACATTGTTGCATCAATTACAAAATAAAAGTGTTTCCCAAGTCATTAAAAGGATGACTACAAAGCAATACTCATTAAGCACAGCAATGAGCAAACAAGCCACGTCGAGATTGGGTCAACAGACCAATGACAACACGCAAACGAGTACTTGCAAGGATTCTAGCCAATAACAGTCAATGAGGTCCCATTGTTTATCTTGACACTTAGCCTACGTAATCGTTTCAATTCGTTTTATTAATGTGGCATATTTTATCCCAAACACATGTTGACTACACCGGTTTTGGTCTCATGTTATACTAATTTCGTGAATTGCCCGATCATTGTGATCAAACATTAGTTTTATACAATCAATGATGTTGTTCATATCACCAAAATATTATCCCCATCACGGACCTTCAACGCTTACCATCATGTGAACAGCAGGATTAGTTTTAGTTCCTATAAAATGGCAAATGTTATAAGCAAATCTATAATTTGGATCGGTAATAAAACACTGCTCCTGCAACGAACATTTATTACAAGGCGGTTTACTTTCATTTATTAAACATGCATTCAAATTGTCAATATATTGTGTAGCTGGCAGCATTAGAGCAAAAACAATACAACTAAAAGTCTCTTGTGAAAAATATATTAGGTTAGTTTGTATCAAAATGTTGAATGAAGGCTACTACCGTGAACGATTTTTTGATCGGATAAGCGAGAATCAATTTCTTTTAAAATGAACGTTACATAATAAATTATCGTAAAAATTACAAGAACAAATGCATTCACATTCAACACCAAATACAATTGTCATGTTTAATCTCACAAACTAGTTACCACTCATTTTGAGATAACGATTGACCTTCCCCTAATTGGACCGCCTTCATGAACTTACCAGCTCCATTTGCCCGAAGCATGCTGGTTTTGGGGCGTTATTCGCCATTTCTTCTGTCAGTAGAAGCTGAATCACGCAAGAGGGACTCCATTACTTCAGACAGTACCAGTAATAAAGCTTTTGGACGATATTTTAACGTCGATAAATGTTATCGCCTCCAATCATCACTGTTGTAAACTGTCAGCGTGAACGATTAAATCATTTGATATATACTGTTTTAACCATAGCGGATAACCTCTCGCTAAACACAGAGATTGATAAACTTGTTTACAGTGCATCAGGTATTTTGTTATGATTTAAATCTCGTGTCTGGGACAACCACAAGTTGAATGCGATGACAAAGATGAATCAAGGCACGAACGCATGTTGAAGTATCTGCCGTATCTTGAACATATTGTGGATGGACAAAGTGAATAATACTATTCTAGATCGTATTCCAAAATATCTGCTCTATGGTGGGTTGAAATCAAAAGATCGACCATTGAGCACACCGCACTTGCGATACAAAAAACGTTTTCATTAGAGATATGAAAGATCTCGACATTGACCTCACGAGTTGGGAAGAACCTGCTTTTGACGCGTGCATTGGAGGCATTGTTTAAAGCTTCATCTGCGAACGATGGAAGAGCAGATATGGCTGATGAACGCAGATAACCCCACCGGCGTGCAACTTTGTCGCTGATTGACCGAGTATTGCCTATAGCTTCCAGCGCTGCGGGAGAGAATGATCTTCAGAATGGGAGTGTTTAGTCATTCGAAAAGATTTACAGCATGAACAAATAATGCGATTGTGATTTTCATCCACGGTCGACATCAATTGAGAGAAGCCAACAACAACAGCCAACTAACAAAATATAGCTTCTCAAATTTAGCAAAGAATAACATATCATGCTGCTCAAACACGTTTTTTTGAATGGAATGCATCATTTGTTCCTTCAATCATGCAAAGGGGCCCGTAGCAGAAATCAGATGTGCCCCACCTGCATTTTGCGTAGTATATGTCATTTAGGTAAAACAATCTCAGTAAATTTCATCGAATGCTCACGCAATTATCTGAACTTATTTCTTGTGCATCAAGAAAACTCGCGGTATTTTCTACTCATACACTTTAAGTAGCATAGTAATTTAACCACTAATCGAAGGAAATAATCATAATTGACAAAAACGTCATGTTACAATAGCAATTTACACAAACTTCGATCCTCCATGGTCGTACTCAATGCAGCATTTACGCGTTCAAGTATCCTCATAGATCATAAAGAATTGTTTATTTTTTGAAACAGAAACTACCTTGTTATTTTATTAATAAGCAATATGTTAATTATTATCTTTCCGATACCACTGGAAAGGTGTTCAGGTTACAAGAATCATAAATTTATAGCATAAAAAGCAGCAGCACAATATGATATGTGTTTAGGCACTCGTGATTAGAGAGTTCGGCCGTGCAAGTGTTATCCAACAGTGATATACACACGAAAATAGTTTACCATACGTCCACTGTTTCAATCGCATGTCAATTGAAATTGGTGAAAACAGCATGAAAGCGGTTGCGGGGTGTGTGTGGTGAAAATGCATGCAAGTGAGCATTTTTCGTTCATGATCATGGATTTAAACCCTAAGTGGATCATTATTGGCACATGCGATTGAACAGGTTTTTCGTGTCAAACATATTCTCAGTCTGTTACAAGTGCAACTTGTTTACAATTCTTCCACTTTTACAACCGCATGCAGATCTTGATCTTACTGTCCCTACCTGATGAGTACAAACAGCAAGAAACCGGTCGTGGCTTGAGCGTGTTATGAAAATGCACGCAAATGAACACTTGACATTGACTTTTGTTTCACGTCATTTTTCGAGCAGATTCATATTCACGTTATTCTTATCCATTCATTGTAGACCTCGATATCAAATACCGAAAAGATTGTAGTGAAATACTTTTTCTTTGTAACTTAGTATTTTGTACATACAACATTTTGCCTTACAAGGTTATTCCTTTTTTGGACATGTACTTCACGTATTATTGCTCGTATAATATACTTTTTGGCGGTTTACAATTTTGTCGGACTTTGTCTTCTTCCGCGGAGTTTGCGGAATTGTGATTAACGGTTTCTCCAACATTTTAGCGCATTCTGCACCTTGGATTCCATGTCTTAGACTTTCCTGTGTGGATTATTTCACTACCGTTGGACTTCACTGGATTTTTATTTGGACTTTTGCTCCTTTGGTCTTTTAGTGCGTTCTTTCCATTTTTGCAGTATTGTGTGTAGTGCAGACGTATTTTTCTTTGGTCCACTACAAGATGGGCCAAGATGTTCTGTCCACAAAAATATGAATTTTATTCCAAAATTGTTTTCGGAAATCAACCGAGTTGAACAGAATCAAATAACCAACAATATTATCCACAAACCATAAAAATAAATACTCTCAGGTTTATTTTGGATGAACGTTTGAAACAGGTAAATGACGGCGAATTGCCTAACAAAAAAATTATTGTAAACGCGCTCGATGACTATCTATATGACAATACTAATGTAATTTTTTTATAATCAACAAATATTTAAAATGACAAATTTCCTTAACAACAACATACACGTTGGACACAGGCAATGAATATTTTATCGTAGTTGTTGTAAATTCAACGACTCATTTATCAGATAAACGTTTCACAGTGGTAGTGGAATAAAACTAATGATGCAGCAGGGAGTGGGCGATTGATGCCTTCATTCTTGACTATCTTACGTGCTGTGCAGACGCATATATTTGTGCTCTCATAATTTTAGATATATTTCATCACTCGTTTGTCTGAGCTAAACGATTCAAATATCCATGAACTCGTCTTAATTTGCTCTTTCGAAATATAATTGCGTCAACTATGAGCAAGGTGAATTTTTGAAAATCCAAATTTTCAAGTTTTAACCCAAATAACAGACGCGTGCAACATCCCTGGCGATTCCAAATATTCTTCCTGTTCGAATACAGTTGAGAAGATCACATCATTTCGAATTGACTGACCGTTTTTTTAACTCTGTCTGATCGAAACTCGTTCAAACTCATCACTTTAATTCAACTCGTTAGTATTTAACCGCTTCGATCGCTTTACTCTGATCCAACGAATTCACTCCACCAGTAGCTATCGATTGATAAACAACTGCACAGACAAGTGCATTGACTCATCACTCGATGGATTGTAACAATGACACGAAGGATAACCTCGACGCCCCAGACAAAGGAGGCAGCACGTGATGCGTGTCAAATGTGTAACAAAGGGGTAAGTGCCAGATTCAACGTAGTTTAATATTTTGGATATTTGGGTAAAATACATAACAAATATGATAAAGCACTAACGCAGGAAGCGATATATTTTATTAGCAACGTTGATATACCCGGTGTTTGCTACGTCTGTTGCGCATGTCGAAGTAAACAGTCTAGCGAAACAACTACAAATCCTCCCCATGAGGCAAAACTGTAATCTCGAATAGTATTTTTTGAAAGTTGCTATCGAAATCTCGAGGAAGCATTTAAACCGCTTTTGTACATACACATGCAAACGCATTTCGACCCGAGATTAAGTTCCACAAGGCTCGGTGCTGGACCTCACTATTCTTGGTGTAATATGAAACGATATAGTAGAAATATTGGATGCAACCGGATATATTTGTACGCTATTAAAATTGGTGGAAACTATCTGGTCGGTAAGACTGTATGACATTACAACGAGATCTAAGCATCTTATTTCGTTGGTCCCAGTTAAATGAGTTACCATTTAACCCTGCGAAATGTAAAATGCTGCAGCTTGGAAAATCTCTGCACCACGCCTATCAGCTTGGCACGCAAGATCTCGTCTGGACCACAGCAGAAAAAGATCTTGGTATCTGGGTTTCGTTCAACTTTAAGCCTGGACAGCATTACAAAGCACATTACAGCACAAATTCGAAGGCTTTAGGCATTCCGCTTTCTTGATTGGATAGAATTAGTTATAATTTGTTTCACTTGGAACTTTTTGCCCGAAGAAATCACAAGTTTCGAATCTGTTGGGATTTTCGCTTTCAAACTCGAGCTTATGACTAACCACGCGGTATGTGACTGTCACTATTCATTGTTGATATATTTCATATTTTTCATATATTGCATATAATTTGTCGTCCTATGGTTGTTGTTGAGCTTACTGCTTTTTCTACCATAAAACTTTTTGTGTTCTGAGTTCTGAGTTCATGTTGAAGCCTGTAGATCAGTTTGACATTACAGGCACACCCAATTCCGCGACAACGTTTAAAGATCAGAGATGTCAGATTTGTGGTGAAAAGCCAAATTATGCAAGGTTTAATGCAAGTTATAAAGTTTTGAAAATCAGAGTTATAAAATTCTCATTAAGACAGCCTTGAGGTTGATATGTGTGCTCACGTTATAGATTAACAAAAAATTGCATAATGTTGAAATTTTGCCCTAATTATAATGAAGTCTATCAGCCTGCAGGCGCCAAAGGACATTGATTGAAATTAATTGTTTTCCTCAGTTTTAAACATACGTCATATTATTAATGAGAATTTCAAGTTTGAAAGTTTCATAAAAAACGAACACACTTTTTAAATATACCGAAGAACATTTATGTAATCAAAGCTTTGAATAAAAATTGATTTATTTGTCCTTAGCGACAGATTTAACCGATATGGTAGACTGATAGACACCATGTTGGTTGATTTGTCGAGATAAATAAATATTGACTCGTCTTTAAAGATAATGTAACTTAGATTCGTATATTTTCGGTTCGCAACTAATAGGTACATATTTTCGGTTCGCAACTAATAGGTACATTGTGAAGAACCTTCAAATTAT
>JACCGJ010019318.1:0-16229 GCA_013407085.1 Atriophallophorus winterbourni | reverse complement strand
ATTCAATTAACCAGCATCTCCAACGGGCTGCAACATATGGACCAATGAGAAACCGATCACGGAGACGGCATAACATGAACTCGACCAATCCGCGGGAGTGACCGTGAACGGACAGGCAAACAGTATAATAACCAACGAATTCAAACTGCAAGACGCTTCGAAAGAAGTTTTGCTGATGATGTCATCTAGCCTGATGACGAAACGTCCAAGATATCCTTCTTGTAGTAAGGGCACCACGCCTGGATACAATATTCTAAATGCGGCCTAACTAATGTCTTGTAAAGGGGGAGGAATACATCGGGTCTTCTGCTGGATAACACGGATCTCAGCCGAAAGAGAACTTTGCGAGCACGTTGAGCTGCAGCGGCGCATTGTCCTCCCATTTGAAGTCCGTCCTAACTAGTACTCCTGAATCCTTAACACGCTGTGTGGCGCTAACAGTGAGAGAATTGCACGACACCTGAACTGAAATCTTATCAACCAGTGCTGACAAGTGTTGGCTATTATTAAGGTCAAGTGGGAGGTCTCACTGTTGTGACCAGTTTATGACCCGTTCAAGGTCGTGCATCAATAGATTCTACCTTTCGCGGATGATCTGAAAGTTTGCGGTACAGTAAGCTTTTCTGCTGATAATAACATTTTCCAGAACGAATTGAACAAATCGCTTGATTGGACAGTAAAATGGCAGCTTCCTGTAAACCGACAGAAATGCGCTGTAACGCTTTTGGGGCCATGCACGCCTGAAGGTGCGTTCTTCCTCGGGGATCATCAACTGAAGTGGGTTGATACTGAACGTGTCCTGTGTACAATTGTGACTCGGTCTCTTAAATCCAACGAGGATACGGACAGAAAAGCTGCTGCTGCAAACCACGCATGGTGGGCTATTTGTCGGTCGTTTTCGGAGATTACTCCACAAATGTTTCGCATTCTTTTTTCACATAGGTGAGACCAGTTTTGGAATATGGTTTGCCAGCCACCTATCTAAAAACTAAGGGAGAACGTGACCAGTTGGAACAATTGCATAGGCGGGCGACGGAACGAGTACAAGGATTGAAATCAATTCCTTATGTGGAGAGAGTTCAACGCCTCAGCCTCATGTCGCTCAGTATTCGGTGTGTGCGCTATGACCTGCTGCTAACTCGTCGCATATTACTTGGAGCTCATGGTGACGAGCTGTGCGAGTTGTTCCCTCTCGTGGCGGACTCAAGAACCGGTGGCCATGCTCTAAAGCTTCAAAAGCGAAGGACACTACGCTTGCCACAAAGATTCACGCTCTCAACAAGAATTGTTAACTTGTGGAATGCGCTTCCGGCAGTGGTTATTTCAGCAAGATCTGAAAACCAATTCACGCAAATAGTAAATAAGGTACTTCCTGTAATCACAGCGTAACTGCACAACTCCAGACAGGATTTTATCAACTGAGATTATCTTGGAATATGTTGCTGATACAAAGAGATGCGGCCAACAAGGGCTTGACTCTCTGTCGTCTATCAAGAAGTAGAAAAAGTTGAATTTTAACAGAATGAGGGGATGCGGTTGAGCACCCGGCACTTCGATATTGAATATACAGTTCGTACGTTTCACACATTTTTGCTTCCGGATATTCGGAAAGTAAAGTAGGGGTTCTTTTTACCAGCACGGCAAGAGGTCATCTATTCAGGAAACAACCTTGTCTTTACTCTGAATATCACACCTTCTAAACTGAACGTATTTCCGTCATTTTTTAATGGAGATCATAATATTTCATCTTTCGAATTGAGTTGCAATATCATAATGACTAGTGTTTGAAAACCGAATATAATTAGTCACATAGATTGGAAAATATTTGAAAACCTCATTAAAAACGAAGATTGGACTGAATTTTTCCTTTCTGACAACTTCGATGTATTCTCCGAAATTTTTCATAATAAACTATCTGAGTTACTACAAAAATTTACTAATAGACATGCTGGACGCAACAAAATTAGTAAAGCTCATAAATTAGAAAAGTGTATTGCTTATTTGACATCATGTGCTCGTAATAAGCACGACATCTCTTCTCTTCTGCATGTGTACGAAATATCTGACATGCTAGTACAAATTGTGAACCACAAACTGCTTTCTGGTGAGTCTACAGCCCTCAAATCCAGTAAAAACAGGAAGCATTATCTAAAATAATGAACGATAGGGCATCGGGAAATTCGGATCAGCTACATCATTAAACAAAATCAACATGGTAATAATTGCACAGTCGTAACTGAGATTTTTCTGCTTGTGAAGAATTTCTTGCATTTTTCAATGCTTCATATAATAACAACACTTATCCAGCGGCAAACGTACACCCTTCATGCAATACGTTGAACACAATTAGAATTAACCTCTCTGACATACGTAAAGTTTGTAATCAAGTTGAAATATCCTACAAACCTGATGAAACAGGTTTCGTATCAGCAATGTGCAAAATGAGATCTGAAGACTTCTTCTCATAACTACTTAATCTCTTCAATGCGTCTATCGAATCAGGAACCTTACTCTTAGAATCGGAACATTATGTTGTTGTTCCTCGACATAAGTCCGGATCACTACATACTGTTGCCAATTATCGACCCATTAATCACACACCACTTCTAGCTAGAATATTTGAGAAGCTTGTCATGCAGGCCACCGTAACATACTTGACCCCAAACTTTTTCATATCAAACCAGCACGGATATCTTAACAGAAAATCTTGTATCACTTGTCAACTAGAATTTGTTGATTACGTGAAACAATCACTAGATTCAGACATTGGAGTCATTGTTGTATTCATTGATATTACGAAAGCCTTTGACAGGGTCCCGCATAATCTTCTCCTCACAAAATTATCTGCCTTAGGTACTACTTGAAACCTACTTTCATGGTTCAAATCTTCTCTCACTGGTCGCACCTTTTCTGTAGATATAAATCGCTACCGTTCAAGAACTTTGCTAATTCCGAGCTGAGTCATTAAAAGAAGCGTTCTAGGTCTACTACTCTTCTTGATATTTATTAACGATATACTATCTTTCATAAAACAATGTAGGATCTTTTTGTCTGTAGATGATATAAAAGTCGCCGTAGCATTTACATCTAACCAGACTAGCGACTATATATCGAAATTGAACCAAGACCTGGATGCTCAATTTCAATGGAGTATTCGAAACGGTCTCGAGTTCTCCACCAATAAATCTACTTTCATAAATTTCAAATGTATCATACCAAAAGATTGGATCATCTTGAATAACACACCATTGCAACAAGCACAGTGTGTACGTGATTTAGGTTATCGATATTCTTGATCACTTTATTTCATGAACAAATTTGCTACTTGATATCTAAAACAAAAAATAATATAGGTTTACTTTATAGATTCATCTCTCTACCCCAGTGCAAGCTGGAACTTTACAAGTTACATACACTACCGTTATTAGATTACTACAATATTATATCTAGCAACATTACTTCAATAATGTTCCGATTTGTTGGGTGCAATAATCAGAAGGCGTACGCTGTTAGTGGTGAAACCTCCACTGGATCAACCGCTACAAATTGGTGAGCCCCGAACATTTTTCTTTTTGAAATTTTCGTTCTTACCATATACTCCCATTTATTTTAATTTTGCTGTCATATATATTTTTCATTTACGAAATGGATCTTAAGTCATCATTTTCTGATACCCCATCTGAGGACATTTCTACAGACACTATGTCGCACTTAAGCCTTCCCTCTTTTGGTATGAACGATCCTCGCCTCTGGTTCGCACAAATCGAAGCATTATTCGAGTCTTACCGCGTGAAAGCTTAGCGAGCCCAGTATAATCGTGTTGTTGAAATGTTGACACCTTCAGTCGCAAACGAGGTTGCTGATTTAATATACAACCGTCCTGCCGATCA
Source organism: Atriophallophorus winterbourni (assembly GCA_013407085.1). Lineage (NCBI taxonomy): Eukaryota > Metazoa > Platyhelminthes > Trematoda > Plagiorchiida > Microphallidae > Atriophallophorus > Atriophallophorus winterbourni. The sequence goes on along the minus strand of JACCGJ010019318.1, from coordinate 12,339 downwards.
TACGTACGATGCACTTAAACATGCCTTCATCACACGCACTTCGTCTACTGACGAGCAAAACATATGGAAACTGTTGTCCAGCTTAGAAATGGGTGATCACACTCCGTCACAACACCTGCGACACATGCTCCAATTACAGGGAGACAAGCCTGTTGATGACAAGATCATTCGTGAATTATGGCAGCAGAGTCTTACAGCCGACGTCCGCAAAGTCTTAGCCATTATAGACAAGCACACCAGTCTCCAGCACTCTGCACGCATTGCAGACGAAGTTCACGATATCTCGCACAGCGTTACCTTGTCTCACGTCATGCACACGAGTGACAAAAATCCCGGTACACAGACTCCGAGCGATTTTGAAGAGTTGAAATTGATGTTCCTTAACTTGTCACTGCAATTACAAAACATCGCACTCTCGAAATCATCATCCTCGTCAGTTTGAGAAACGATCTACCAGTCGTTCTAACGGATCGCATTTTTGCTATTCTCATCGTCGATTCGGTGCATTGCACGCCACCTTGCACTTACGACTCAAATTTGTCCACGCAGGGAAACCGCGAAGCCAGACAGTAAACACGGCAGCTCTGTCTCGCACCCTTCAAAGCAGTCTCTTTCACGTTATCGACAGGGACACTAAAATAAGATTCCTTATCAACACGAGTGCTGAAATTAGCGTCATCACACCATCCAATACCAAACGCAAGAACCCGTCTTTGTTGACCTTACAGGCGGCAAACGGCACGAAAATTTCTACTTTCGGTCAGAGATCACATTCTGTCGAATTAGGTATCAGACGTAACTGTCGACGAATTTTCACACTAGCCGATGTCAAAGTACCAAATCTGGATGCAGATTTCCTTTCCTATTTTGATCTTTTGATCAATATAGCATACACACATAAGGTTATTGACAATTTTACAAAGATTCATTCGTTTGGTACCTTCCGTGATTCTCCCATCCGAACCATTCGAGTACTTACCCCTGACATCCCATCAGCGTTCAGTAACTTTCTGACAGCATTTTCCGAAGTTTTCAGGCCGGTTTCGCAATCTACTACTGTTAAACATGATGTCAAACTCCACATTCTAACCCGTGGTCTTCCAGTGTTTAACAGACCCAGTCATTTGGCTCCGAACAAGTTTGATGTGGCAAAGCGTGAGTTTGAACACATGCTTGAACTTGGAATCATCCGGCCATCCAAATAGCCCTGGACAAGCCCTTTCACATGATTGAGAAGAGTAAAGCTGACGCCTGGCGTCCATGTGAAGATTACCGTGCTCTTAACAGAGTTACTGTTCCCGATCGTTACCCTATCCCCACATACATGACTTCGCACTTTCTTTGCATGGAAAGACTGTGTTTTCCAAACTGGACATGGTGCGTGCTTACCACCAGATACCTGTCGCCGAAGAAGATATCCCGAAAACAGCCATCACTACACCGTTTGGTCTTTATGAATTTCTAAATATGTCCTTTGGTTAACGCAACGCTGCTCAAACCTTCCAGAGATTCATGGACCAACTTTTCCAAGGATTATCTTTTGTTCATGTATACATTGATGACTTCCTCATTGCTAGTTTGTCTCAAGTGGAACATGCAGTACATCTGCGTTCGATGTTTCAGCGTCTTTCCCAGTTTGGCGTGGTGGTAAACCCGGATAAATGCTTATTTGGTGTCGCTGCTCTTGAAATCTTAGGACATCATGTCGATCAAAACGGCATTCGCCCCTTGACCGATAAACTTTCGTCCATTAACGACTATCAATGTCCCAATTCTCTTCGACAGTTACGTCGATTTCTTGGTTTAGTCAATAACTACCGACGATTCATTCCCGATTGTGCTAACACATCTCAACAAATGAATATTTGGTTACACGGAAAAGAGACAAGTTAAAATGAATCCTGTTGCTGTCGAATCGTTTCAAAGATTAAAGACCGCATTGAATGAAGCATCTTCATTATCCTACATGTATAGGAATCCTCATGCTTAACTTTCGCTTGCCACTGTTGCATCCCAAACAGCAGTCGGTGCTGTCCTCCAGCAAAGTATTGACGGTGTTGTCAAACCGCTTGCATTCTTTTCCTGTCGTCTCCAACCCGCTTGGACACGTTAAAGCACATTTGGTCGTGAATTTTTAGGTATATATTTTGCTGTTCGCCATTCTCGCCATTTGCTCGAAAACCGCAATTTCACTGTTTAGACTGATCACAGGCCCCCGAAATTTGCCCTGTCAGCTAGAGCTGATAGATATTCACTTCGTGAGATACGTCAACTTGACTATATTTCGCAATTTACGAGTGATATACGTTATCTGTCTGCTTCATCGAACACAGTTGCAGCTGCATTTTCTCGCATGCAACTAACTGCAATCAGTCGATCGAATATCGATCTCAAGCAATTAGCAGAGGCTCAGCAACATGACAGTGACCTACAGCAATATCAATCTACCTCATCCCTTAGAGTTCAAACTGTCCCTATCCCCAATTCGAGTTTGACTTTATTATGTGACTTTTCCACCGACCATCCCCGTCCTTTAGTACCACAGTTACTGAGGAAGTCCATTTTCGACCACTTTCTTTCGTTTTCCCACCCCGGTATTCGTGCTACTCGTAAGTTGATCACCGATCGCTTTGTTTGGCACAAAATGCACGCGGATATTCAAAATTGGACCAAAGCCTGTATACAGTGTCAACGCAGCAAAGTGCAGCGTCATACTCTCAGTGCCCCAGGATCTTTTCCTCCACCGAGTCAACGATTTCAGCATGTTCATCTCGACATTGTCGGTTCTCTGGCTATCTTTAATGGTTTCACATATATTTTCACTTGTGTCGACCGTTTCAGCCGCTGGCATATAGCCATCCCTATTACCGATATTACAGCAGAAACCGTAGCGAAAACTTTCCTGCAAAACTGGATCAGCAATTATGGTGTCCCATCAACTATTACTACGGATCGTGGATCACAGTTTCAATCCAACCTTTTCCGTAAGTTGACTATTGTTCTAGGTGCAAATCACATAAAAACAACAGCCTACCATCCTTGCGTTAACGAACTTGTTGAACGGTTCCATTGACAGCTAAAAGCCGCACTGATGTCACATGGTAATACGGAAAATTGGGCAGAGAACCTGCCATTGATCCTTCTTGGTATACGTGCTACTGTCAAAGAAAATATCGGTTGATCCGCGGCAGAATTAGTTTACGGCACTTCACTCCGCCTCCCTGGTGAATTGATCGCACATCATGACGTAGCAGCATACATCACTGTTCCCAATTATGTCAATCGCTTACGATCATTCATGCGTTAATTGCGTGCCACCCTCACTCGTTCATACAATCGTAACGTTTACTTGCCGAGTGATCTACAGTCATGTGCTTTTGTCTTTATTCGAACTGATCACACGCGCAAACCCCTGCAATTGCTATACACTGGACCCTCCAAAGTCATTAACCGCTGTGCCAAATACTTCGTCATCGAGAAAAATTGTGCTCAAGATACGGTTACTATTGACCGCTTGAAAAAAGCTTTTATCGAACCAGTGTGCGACGAAACACCACCCTCAAACGTTCACACTCAAAGTGGTACCATCGATGTTGACAGTTTTCCTTTAACCCCGCCCACTCTTATTTTCTCCAGTGTGCCTCAGTCAACCCAATCGACCCAGCCGTGTGAACTCTCTCTTCCATCTTCTGATTCGCCCTCCCCAGTTTAAAAAAATCTATCAGGCTGGAGAGTCAGGTGGCCTGCAAATCTTGCAGACTATGCGGATTAACTTTCAGTTTCGAGAGTTTCACTCTCATCTAACGCTCTAGGGAGGGAGTATTATGGTGTTTTCATCATTGTATATTTTATTACAATAATCCTACATATTTTGTCATTTGTTTTGTTATAATGATACATAAAAATATGTACACAATTTGAATATATAATCCACGCTACTAACGTGTTCTGTTTTGGGACAAGTCTATCGTCTGATTGCTTTGGATGTGTATGCCGTGGTACGTTGAGAAGAGTGTTCCAATTTGTTGGGTACAATAATCAGAAGGCGTACGGTGTTAGTGGTGAAACCTCCGCTGGATCAACCGCTACATATTCTTTAGAAGGCATGTAAGAGACATGTTAAGTGTTACGTAGCTTTGAAATTCTTCTTTTTCCTTTCTACTTTCTACTTTTATAAAATACCGATTTCTGTGACTTGAATTTGGTTTTGTTAATTATTTCTTTATAATTAAGATGTTAAACCTTGCTTTTTGTTATTGCATCATTGGAAATCTTCTGTTCACATATTTGGTGAAGCTTTTGTTTTGATTCATTGTTGAGGCCATTGTCAGTCATTGTTGTTAAATTTGGTTGCCATTTTGGGCACTTGAAATTGGCTTGTATTTTGACACCACTTTTGGGTGTCTTGTCTTTGATAGACATTTTGGACGGCAATATTGGTAACTCCTTTCATTCTATTTATATCTCAGGTCGTCATTGAACTTGTTTGCATTTGATATAATTGATTCTGGAGTATTTTGGCTCCACTGTTTGCTGTACGTTCCTATACAGTTGAGGTTTGTATAATTATTGTTGTTGTAATTCTTGCTAATTACAGTACCGTATAACATCCGAATTTTGGTTTTGAATTTGTCGAACTAAGAAACGGGTGGAATACGCGTTACTCACGTCACAGACGTTACAGTACTCAACTTCGGTTCGTCGAAGCAGTATTCAATTTCGGAATTCGATTTGTACCGTATTTGTCTCAATTGGAGAAAATACAGTACTCAACTTGGAATTGCAACAATTCGACTTTTGATTTGTACCGTATTTTCTCAACTGGAGAAATTACTGTGGTCAATTTGGATCGTTTCAATTGGATTTGCGTCACAGCTTTACTTGACTGTGGCAGTATTTGTCTGAACCGGAGAAAATACTCGTTTTATTTCATTGCAATCGAAGCAGTATTGAACTTGGTCGACGCTCAGCTACGTCGTCAAAATCGGTGAACGAACCTGATCTATAATCAGGGTGAATCTGTGCGGATTGGAACGTTGAAGCTTGATCCATTTCACAAGATCTTTGTTGAACACTCGGTGACGTTCATTTAATTTGTGTTTCAAAGTCATTATTGTACATTTATGATGCCTGAACATTTAACAACTTTAGTGCGTGGTTCGGTTAGGTCCCTAAAAGATAGTCACAATGGTGCGGACGAATTTGAATCTCCATCTGTTAGTAGACATGGTCTTGACTGTAACTGTGCACCTTCTAAACGGGCACTTGAATTGGAGCAAGATTTAGCGATTGCTAATGCTACAATCTTGAAATTAACTCATGGTACCTGTCATAAACGAACATCAGGTCTACCTTGTCTTGTGGCCCACTCAGTTTTAGATGAGTTATTGGAAGAGGCCCGACGATTGATTGGCCAGTCAGAAGGCTTCGCGATTCTTGCTTCATCAATGCATAAATGTCAGGTTGCCCTCACTCTATTGGAGTGCCAGGCGGTTTTGAATGCAAGTGACACTTTGCAGTATATTGTGCATATTTTACCGGCTGCGTTCCAGCAACAATGGGCTGATCTGAAGAGCGCTATATACTGCGAGAGATTAGAAATTACGTTTCAGCAACTCAGAGACTTTGTGTCACGTCGAGCTCGTATTGATTGGAGTCGATTTGGTCAGTTGTGCAAATGTTGCCTAAAAGATTCCATAACAAAGCCTGTTAGCCTCGGTAATTGTCAAAAAATGGCTTCTGTTGATGTTAAATTGAAGGATGTTCAAGTTTGTGCTGTCGGTTGTGCACAGGAAGCTGAGTTACCTGACAGTGAATTAGCGCAGTCGGATTCTTTGATCGAATTTTCCAACACTAATTCAGATACGATGGAGAGCCAGCCTGGCACACCTGACACCTATTCAGCCCGAATGAATATTAAGCCTGGTTCACATGACACTGAGTCAGCCGAAAGGGGGGCGACAGATGGTAGCCATGACAATCCATATGATTGGAGTAAAGTGTTCCGTTGTGTACCTGATGTGTTATTTGGGTTTCGAACTCATGATACACTAATAATAATTTGCAGATTAGATTTGTTTAATTGGCGCGAGATGTCGCTGTTTGAGGATGAAATACACAAGGCTCGTTTGGGCGGGGTTGCATGCATAAGCTACTTGTAGGGGACGGTGGCAGAACCGGAGGACGTGGTGGGTCTTTGTCTAGCAAACTTATTCCCTATAAAAAGCCACAGGTGTCCAGTGATGGTGATGCGACGTGGCGTGTGTGACTCGCCACTAAATAAAGTCACTTGATTTATTCTATTGTGCCTTTTTTGCTTTATGAACTGCAGGTTGCAGACACATTAGCTAAGTTGATTACACATTTAGACTCCATGGAAGAATTTGATGGGAGGTGTAAGAGACATGTTAAGTGTTATGTAGCTTTGAAATTCTTCTTTTTTCCTTTCTACTTTCTACTTTTATATACCGATTTTTGTGACTTGAATTTGGTTTTGTTAATTATTTCTTTATAATTAAGATGTTAAACCTTGCTTTTTGTAATTGTATTATTGGAAATCTTCTGTTCACATATTTGGTAAAGCTTTTGTTTTAATTCATTGTTGAGGCCATTGTCGGTCATTGTTGTTAAATTTGGTTGCCATTTTGGGCACTTGATATTGGCTTGTATTTTGACACCACTTTTGGGTGTCTTGTCTTTGATAGACATTTTGGACGGCAATTTTGGTAACTCCTTTCATTCTATTTATATCTCAGGTCGTCATTGAACTTGTTTGCATTTGATATAATTGATTCGGGAGTATTTTGTCTCCTGTCTGCTGTACGTTCCTTTACAGTTGAGGTTTGTATAATTATTGTTGTTGTAATTGTTTGCTAATTACATTCCCGGTATAACTCCGAATTGTGGGTTTTGAATTTTGTCGCACTAAGAAACGGGTGGAATCGCGTTACTCTCACGTCACAAACGTTACACTCCTCGTGATTGGATCTTTTTACGATGGGTATAGTGCTTATAAAATCGTTGGTTACTCGCAGATTGTTGGCCTATAATCCTCGAAATTTGCAAATTGAAAAATCCCTCGAGCACAACTGATGTTCGTGTAGTCTTATACTCAGTTTGCGACCTGCTATTCCGATGTACTTCTTTTTGCAATATCTGCGTGCAATCTTGTAGATGATATTCGACTGTTCTTCTTTCGATACTTTCTCTTTCGTGTTGTTGAAATGGTTGCGAAGTGATGATGATGTGTTGTGATGTAGGTGCGACGTCGATTCCAAGTGGCCGAAGTACCCGAGATGCAATTTCGGAGATATGTTGAATATACGGCAGAGTGCGTCTCTTTCTGTTTTCTCCCGGGTTTCTTTGTTGTGGTAGGTTGAACCTGTTGCGTAATATGAAGATTCTTGATATCCCTTCTTCTGAAATCTTTGAAAATTATTCTTCTTCTGTCTTTCTTCTCATACATATGTGCTGCAATGGGGTGTCCGCTCTTATGAATAGAGTTCTGATGCAAACTGCGATTTGTGAATGTTCGGGTGCTTGCTGTGAAATTTCAGTATTTGATCTGTGTACAAGGTTTTCCGGTAGACGCATGTCGCTAATGTTCCTTCGCTTGTGCGTTTCACTTGAACATCCAGGAATGGTAAACAGCCGTCAACTTCAGTTTCCTTTGTAAATTGGATTCTATTAAATACACAATTGAGCGGTCGATGTGATTTATCCCGTTCTGTTCTTTTCATAATCACGCAGGCGTCGCCCACGTAGCAGATCCATTATTTTGGTCGGATTATTGGCAGGGCAATTCGTTCCGAGCGTTGCATAACTACCTCAGCAACAAGGCCGGAAATCAGTGATCCCATTGGCGTACCTCGGATTTGTTCATCTATCTTTTGATTGAACTTAAAGTGCGTTTGAAGACACAGCTCAATCAGTTCTATTAAACTCTCGTGTGTCAATCGATTTCTATTATGTTCCGTTCCTTTTTCATTGAGTAAAGATGATATAGTTTGCTTGGCGAGTGTTCTGTCGATTGACGTGAATAGTGCCGTTATGTCAAAAGAAACTAATAGTTCGTCTTCTTCGATCTTCACATCCTTCAATTTCTGCAAAATTTGTTCTGCAGAGTTGATCGAATGTTCCGAATCTTGAGTAGTTGGCCAGCTTTTTCGATATATTCTGCCTTTTTCATTACGATGGTCATTCTTCCTTTGTCGGAGGGAAGTATAACGATGTTCTACCCTCGTTTCAGTTTGTTCAATGCTTTTATTTCGTTTTTATTGAGTGAGGTATATTCTACATTCCTGGTGAGTGCGGGTAAAATTCTTCGTCGGACTTCTTCTCGCGTATCTTCTGACAAGGTATGGGATTGCAATGTCGACTCCAAACTGAGTGTGATCAGCGTCTTTCAAATCGAAGTTGAAGCCGCGTCCGAGAATGCGTTGTTCGTTCTCAGTAAGGGGTCTGTTGGACAGGTTCTTGACCCAAAGTTCCCCGCTGATAGTGTCCTCATAAGTGGTGATATTGTGAATTTTGTTTTCCAGGTCACGTCGATTGTTGGCCTTGGTTTTTCGGGTCGTTTTTGGGGTGTTGTTTTCTAAACGTTGCGTCAGTTCAGGTCCAATTTGGTATTCACAATTTTGTCTTTCAATAATAATTATTTCTGCGTATATCTTCAAGCGATTGTGTGCATCTGGGATGAGCATTTCCAGCCACTTTCGGTTTTGATGTTCTATTAGTTTCCATGCACTGGGATTGTTAATTGGGGGTTGTCGTTGTAAAGATTTCGGGGTCAGGTATCGGCGTTGACACTCGTGTATGAAAAATAATTGTTAATACGTTGCAGCTGTTCTTCCGCTAAAGCTTTCCCAGCGTCTGGCGTTCTTAAGCGTTGTTCGCCAGCACTGTTCAGCAATAGAGGAAAATATTCATAGCTCAAATTATGGATGATGTTCAACTTGTGTTCACCGAGCGACAACCCATTGCAGCACAGATGAACTGAGAAGAAAAGAAGAAGAATATCTGTTCTAAGTTTTCCAGAAGAAAGGATATCCAAGAAGCTTTATATTACGCAACAGGTTCAACCGACCCCAACAAAGAAACACAGGAGAAAACAGAACCAGACGCACTCTGCCGTATATTCAACATATCTCCGAAATTGCAGCTCGGGAACTTCGGCCACTTGGAATCGACGTCGTGCATAAACTCGCATCAACACTTCACAGCCATTTCAACTATATGAAAAAGAACGTATTGAAAGAAGAACAGTCGAATACTGTCTACAAGGTTGCATGCAGAGATTGCGAAAAGAACTACGTCGGACAAACAGGTCGCAAACTCAGCACAAGACTACATGAACACCAGTTGGCCGTACGCAGGCATGACCGTAATTAACTAATCTCAATACATATCGACCGATTGGGGCATCAATTCGACTTTGACCGCACAAGAATATTAGCCAAATGAAACAAGGACGGGCACGAGAATTCATGGAAGCGCGGCACTCAATAACAAATTCAATTAACGAGCATCTCCAATAGGCTGCAACATATGGACCAATGAGCAACCGCTTACGGAGAAGGCATAACATGAACTCGACCAATCCGCGGGAGCGATGGTGAACGGACAGACAAGCCATATAAAAACCAAGGAATTACGACTACAAGACGCTTCGAAAGAAGTTTTGATGATGATATGATCTAGCCTAATGACGAAACTTCCAACACCAAATAAGCAAGCTCGGAGAACACAAGTTAGTTATTATCCACACCCTGAGCTTCGAAAATTTTCCTCTATTGCTAAACCCGAAACGATATTTATTTCTAAGTGTATTGTAATCTTGACTCGCTACAACGTTCTGGAACGGTCTTTCATAAAACATGCTGTTTCTAATGCCTTACGAAAAGACATATTATGGAGTTTTCGCCCGAAAAATTACCAACTGCAAATATTTACATGTGCTTTTGTATGGAACATGCAATGAATGCATTTCGCAACATTGCTAGGAAAGGGGTTGACCTCCTTGGCATGCTGGACCGTCATGCACTTGAGTTGTTTACATGATACAAAAATTTTCATTGCCAAACTAAAACAATATGATCAGGGAGTGACCGCAGGTTGAAATTTGAAATCCCGCGCACTAAAATCATCCAATATCGCAGGCACATCTTCCTTTCACGAAAATATTTAACAATTTCGTACATTATGTTCCTTATTTAGCTTTAACTTGTGCCTGATTGATTAGTCAATAATCAAGCTGCATTTTCGACACAGATGCCTTCGTCTTTTTTGAGATTTTGGGCTACTCGTGAGTAACATTAGTTACGAAACATCAACGAACAAAACTGTGTTTTTTCATATACTTAGAGCTGCCAACGTGTTCTTTAATACTAATTATGCTGAATTCTTCAATAAATTCTACCATAAACCTTTTTAAATTTTACGGATGAGTTGCTTTTCCTGGATTGCTCGTCTAAAAACGTTTCGTTTGTTTTGCATTATTTTCTTTTTGGCCTTCTCAAAAGCTCTCGAAAAATTGTAAAATTAAAAGTTTTTTCTTTAACGCATGATGTACTAATTAAATTACCAATTGATGGAATTTGTAAATTAGATGGGTTGATTTAGAAGCATTCTATGAAGAGCTCACCCACATTCCACATTTTTAAGTTTCAATATTCAACCGCTTTGTTAAATGGATCCACTTAGCGACGACATTTTCTTATTCCACGATGCTCTTCAAACCAGTAAATATCCTAACATTTAGCATGCCCGACTTTGCGTGATTTACGTTATCATCACCTATGTAAATATTTACTCTCATGTCTGGCAAACCATTAAAGTCTACTTGACAAGCAATGACACCTTAATAACATGTAAAGTTTCACATGTAGTTTATCTCATTGCGTAATTGTTTCACCTAGAATCCACCCTAGACGTAACTTACGAGTTGAAAAAGACTGAACATTTTTAATGCAACATTACAAATATTTTCAAATCAAATCCCGCTGCGGAGCTAACAATTTATTGGGACCAGTTTTCGATGTTTCTTGATCCGGATATATCCAACCTATGGTTTATGTAATGCTCTATGTGGGAAGCTCTTACCTGGTATGTTTTTGCGAACGGCATATTTTGTACATTAGAATAAAATCTTGCGGTTACAAACATTATTGGCATTCAAAAATCCTCATTACACATCACGCTACGGCGTTTAACCGATCTACATCTTTGTGGGTACGTGATCGAAAAGGTTTGTCGTGCCAGCCTTATCCAACAGTGGCTTACAAGTTCAAATCTTGATTATTGGCCTGTATTCGCAGCAGTTAACTCCGCTCTGGTAATTATTGCGTCTTATTCTGGAATAGAGCTTTTCAAGCGAAATCGATGATTCAATCACTAATTGGAAAAGCGAACACAGAGTTATTTCCATGAAATGTGAAGGAGTGAGCCTTTGCATAGTCTAATTGGTAGTACTCTGAAATCCTCAATCATAAATAAATGGGGTTATTATTGTTGAAGTTCATACAGCGTCAAAACCAAATCGCTACTTCATGTTGGACATTTAGTTTGTAGAATTACATAGAGGTTATTTATAAACGGGAAGTGCGTCCGTATTGAGTTCGTTTCATAAGCTCGGTAGAACATTGGGGTCTAGAGCAATTTTTTGCAGCGAACCGGTCAACCGAGTTATAGTACAAAATTATTATTTTACTTTTACAATTCTCATCGATTGTATTCATCAAATCATTGTATTCAAATGTGTTTTTCTCTCATTATTTGGTTTTAGCCACGTGCGAGAGCTATCCAAATTTAGAGTCTAAAACGTTTTTTTGCCACGCACTTACTGATTGAATCTATTTTTCTATCTAGTCACGTGTTCTTAAATGCAAACGACAAAGCTGTCGCTTTTAAGAAGACAGAATTTCGTGAGAGATAACCATCAGCGCATTCTCAATTTTATCACTGGTATTTATATTGTGCTACAATTAATGCAAGGTCGCCACATGTGATCGAACAGGTCGGTCGTGCCAGCCTTATTCAACGGTGAATTAAAACCCCAACTTGTATACCATTTGTCCACTGTTTCAAGCTGTTTCTATCTGATGAGCGCAAACAACACGAAATAGGCCGTTGGGTGTGTGTGATGGAAATGCATACAAATAACGATTTTTAGCAGCAGATCGTTGCAATTTTACGGGTGAACCAAACGTACATGTAGAAAAATCGATGCGGAAAGTAAGTAAGGATTTTAGGCATTAATTTTTAAATCCGTTTAACCCAATCAATTATAATTTCAATATCAATTGCTAGGAATTTTACATGCTTTCCACCGATTTTGGTATG
>JACCGJ010019317.1:0-16378 GCA_013407085.1 Atriophallophorus winterbourni | reverse complement strand
TCTGTGTAAAATGACCTATCATTTACATGGATAAAATCAAAAGAAATTGAATATGTAACAATGATTTAAAACTGTTTCATCTTCAAGTAGGGTGATGCAAGGTAATTCAAGAAATTAAATGATCTAAAAAGCAACAAGCTTAACAAAAACAACGGTATGTCATAAATTGAAATTTAAGTGTATAAACAAGATGAGGAATTAGATTAAGTAGTACATATGTGTTTCGGAAGCGAATAATTCAATAAAAATTCGTCTAATTTCGTTTTAAATTCACGCAAGATAGTGGTTTGAGCAACCGTTGAAAATAAATTGTTTCAAGCAAAACAGAAACGGACAGAGAAAAAATTCCTTCTACAGTTCGGGTGGGATTGGGTTACGATCAGCATATATTCATGGGTCCGATAATTTCTCGTATCCCTTCGCGTGAATAAATCCTGTGAAGGATGGTTCGATGTATGGAATGTTTTGTAAAGTAAGATAAGTTCTCCTCTGATTCGTCTAATGGGCATTCCCGATTAAATTGTTGCCGCAACATTTATGTTGTACGTGCATGTATTTTGTGAAACAGCTTACCAACAGAAATTGCTTCCTCGTGAAGCAAAATAATCTTCATCAAAAGTTACAATGTTTTATGCTGAATAAAACTGTGTTGGCCATACAAGCGTTACTTGTTTACGCTTCATCCACTGTTTCAAGAAACAGTAATGTTGGCTTCATGCTGCATACAGGCTGCTCGCTCCAGCGCTTCCTATTTTTTTTGTTCAGCTCCGGGCAATAAATCGAAGTTCTTGTCCGCATCTTTTAGGAACGATCTGCCAGTTTTCGTCAATCTTCAGTTTCAGAAAATGCACAAGTTCGTTCTATTGCGAGTCAGGGCGTATGTGGTCCGTCTATCAATGCTGAACCTGCAAGGGTGTTACTTAGGAACAATTTATCTTCCTGGCTAAATAATCGATTCATAGCAAGCGATTGCTGAGCACTGAAAGATCTAAATGGTCACTAAGACCCAGCGAATCCTGGAATCCAATCGCTTTGACATATTGTTATTTATATGTTTAAACTAAATCCAAGAAGGAGGAGCTGTCAGAACATCTTCTCCGAATGCATTCATGAACGTGATTGTATAAAGGGACTGCATAGAAGTCCTCTCTTAAACGGCGTCCAAAAGTTTGTTGGGAGTGAACGTCCCTAAGATAAAACGTAGGCAGGTTAAAATTACCCACAATAAGTATTGTTGATTGCTCAATGCGAACTCAATGCGAAACACTTGGATCGATCTTTCGCTGTACGATTCCGTAGATGAAGTTGACCCGTAGACCACACCAATCATGCAAACTTCACCAGACATCAAGATTCAAGATTTTATGGTTGAAAAAGCAATTACTTTACAATAACCATGCAGTTGAACTATGGGTTCAAGTGTATATGTGTGTAGAAAAAATTTTAAAATCAAAATAATTCTGGTGAAGATAGATTATAAATAGTTCGGGGCATAATTTGGATTGGCTCTCAGGAAATCGTCCAGTTTTAATTTAAATATAGAAAAAGTGTTTGAGCTTTCCAAATTGGCTGGCAAGGAATTCCAAGCGAAACAAATACGCACAGAATAAAAATACCTGCAGCAGTTCTGATTGGAGTGGGGTATTTCCAAATTGCAGTTGTGACCGCGGTTGTTGCTGGATGTTCGTCGGTGGAATATTATATCCAAATGGTGGGAAACACTGTTAAGGATTTTGAATGTGAGGAGGAGGAGGTCGGCTCGCAGTCTCCTTTGTGCAAGTGTCGTCAGCTTCAGTTTACTTAGTCGGCCAGCGAATGGTAGGTTTTCGAGCCCAATGACCAACTTTGAGGCTCTGTGATATATGCGATTCAATAGTGAAATCTCTTTTTGAAGCCATGGGGTCCAGGCTTGTGAAGCGTAATCAGTAAGCGGGTGTAGGTACGTGTTCATCATCAGAGAAAAACAGCTCTGGGAAAAACGTCCGAATACCCGCCTTAAAACACCGAGCATTCGAGACGCGCGTTGAAGAACTGTATCCTCGAGATTGTTGTGTTGTTTATTGGAGGGCACCGGAGCGATTTTAATAATAAAGAGAAACACCATCACCACAACTTCTCGCTCGATCGTTCCTTATCAAATTCCTATTGGGAATGATTATCTAAGTCTCAATCAATTAAGAAGAATACCATGTTTCTGTAATGGCGATAATGTCAGGTGCGTAATGCGAGCATATCTTGGTTAACTCCGCCTATTTGTTCAAAGGTTTCGCGCATTTATATATAAACATCTTATAAAGTTTAAAGTGTTCAAGTCATTAAATGATATCAGTGGTCCGACTCAGTTATAAACGTTTTGGGAGCTATCGCATGATATTCCGGTTTAAACGCGTCACTAGTCGTTGGTTGGTCGGAACAATCCGTCTGCTTGCTTCCAACTATTATCCTCAACAAGCTCAACTTGACATTTTGAAGTTGTTTTCTTCTATTATCTTTCCATTCACGTTTGATGCTGTCAGTCATTTCGGTTGTCGAGAAGGTCAGCTTTAAAGGGCTCTTCATTGTTGGCAGACCGTGGTATCCTATCCGGTTGAAATCAGTTTATTTACCGGTCAAAAGTTTAGAAAAATCAAGCCTGGCTTACTTTTCCATAATACCGTTCGACATGATTGATGCTATTTTGAGTCTTCGGGTAGGGATAGTACCTGCCGATTTCGTATGCTTAGAAACGTCAGAGTGATGAATGACAAGTTTGACATTTAACATCACTGCTTAGCACAGTCAATATTGTTCATTCACAAGAGCATTTACGTACATGATATGGTTTTTTTCTGGATTTTAAAAGCAAATATATGTAATTATCACATTTTATACTGAATATCTCCGAAATTTTAAACACGTTCTCACAAGCGGCTAACTTCCGAGGACAGCTAGTTAGTAAATTGGCCAATCGAGATACACAAATACTATCTCGAAATCGTAAAACTACGTACTGTAAGGTTTAATTGATGACGTTATGTCAAACTTTTCTGCAAGATGCTGATGGTATTCTTGGTGATTTTAATTGACTTCACGAGACCAGAGGTAGAATAATCCTTTTCCAAATAAACTATGTGTGTTTATGTCCAATTCCACAGACCATTTTTTAGGTTATAGTTACAATTCCATTTCGAAATTGCTCTCCAAACCCTATCACCATGAGGAGATTACGTCATCACCACACGTTCAAGAGACACCATTTTCGTGGGAAATTCTCAACCATGTTTATCCCGAAAAAATGTTGCACCAAACTTTTGAGAAGCTTAAAGCAAAATGACCGTAAAACAACAATTTATTTGTACCAGGATTTCAGATAATCGATTACGCGAGAGTGAGCGCTGTTTTTGTTACAAAAACATCGAGAACATCCAGAACGTTACCAATCGATTAGAGTTATAAACGGTGTTCAAAGTTGGAACCAATTACTCAATCAGGCTTTTCACTGAATGAGAGTGGTGTTAAAGTTCAAAACGGAACAGCGAGTCGCGATGTTTTTATAGGTTATCAGCAGTGCATCCTAACACCATGATCAGTTTTGGCAAATTATCAAAGTTAAGCTAACACAAACCTGGCATTTGATGCTGTGCTCCGAATGCAATACGATGAACCAGTGGAGCTTTGAAATCTGGAAATACCACCTGCTGCTTCAACTAGGGATTCAAATTGTATGGGGTCGACAACGGTTCCGAACATTTCTGCAAAAACCTGAACTAGCGACATCGTCAAAATATGCTGCATGTAGGCTATGCAGCGCTTTTTAAAGGACGGCCAGATGCCATGATTGGCTTAAAAATAAACGCATTCTGATTCGTGCCCCTTGAACGGATTCTGATTGGTCAGCTAATATATACTTCGTGCCCGTGGAAAGTGATTGTGACGGACGCCATGTATCCACGTCAATCTAATACAAGTGAACAAGGTCAAGGTCAGTCGACACACCGACCAACATGCGTAAAAGTACATAACTACGGGGGCTAAGGTTAAGCAATTTTTAAACAAAAACAACAATCTAATTAACTAGTAGGTATAAACTAAACAATTTCTAAGGCATCCGTATTTATGTGACTGTGTTCGTTCTATTACATCGTTGTATAGCGTGATGATCTTTGTGTCTCGCATCTCCTGTGTGACATACTCTTCCTGCAAGCATTAAGCACGCAAATAGTGAAGATGCTACAATTATGCTGCTCTGCAGCATTTGATGAGCTCAGGCGGAATTCCATCGTCACCAGACGCCTTCCCATTTGCTAAGCGGTCGATTGCCCTATTGCGCTTATCAACAGTAGGGTTGGCAACCGCTCAAAATTTTTAAGTGCATGCGGTGAAACCGTACTCTCCCTAGAGTAGAGAGACAAGTGCTCTATCCATCTTTTCACCTGCTGAGTTTTGTCGACAATCGGGTTACCAAATACAGATTTAATGGGAGCCGATTTAAGTTTGTTTGGAACAATGGCTCTCTTGATCCCATCATACATACCGTGAAAATTTCCAATATCCACAGCTTTCTGGATACTAAGGATAATTGTTGTCCAATAGTCATTTGTACATCGCCTTGCAGTCTGTTGGACCTTATTTTCATCTGCTCTTCAAAGTCTTATGTTTTCATCTTTCGGCATACCTTTGAACCTCAAAAATGCTGACCGTTTCTCATCCAACACAGCAGTCATCTCAAAAGCTTTTTTGCTTCGAACCAGTCGCTCGTCTGAGCTTTCTTCGGACCAAAGGTGGGAAGTGCGACTCAGCATCTGCAGCTTTTTATCGATTCCTAGTTTTCTGAAGCCGATTCGAGTGAGGTTGTCTTGCTGAACTCGGCTGTGACGGCTTTTGCAAATCGCGCAGCTATATTAGGTTGGCACATGCGGGTGACATCTATTTTAGGCTCACCAGACAATTTGGTGCGATGAAATCTCGTGTCGGGAAGCTTCAGTTTTGCACTGACTAGTGAATGATCAGTGTCACAGTCTGCGCTTTGATGAGGAACACGCTTCCTATATTAATGCACCTAACAAGAATAAGATCAAGCTGATGCCAATGCTTAGAGCGAGGATGTTTCCAAGAGACTTTATGGTGTGGTTTTGTTTAAAAGAAAGTGCTACTGACACAAAGACTGAACTGTGTGCACATTTCTACTAGGCGTTGTCCATTTTCATCGATTTTACCTACTTCAACATTTCCGTGACGGTTTTGCCAAGACTCGTAATCTGCACTAACTCTGTCATTAAAATCACCCAATACCACTACACCGTTTTTGTGGCACGTTTTTGTGGACTGTTGTGAGGTTATGACAAAAATTTTCTTTTTCAGCAGGCGTGGCAGAGAAAGAGTCGCTGCATAAGCGTTGTCCAAATCTGTTCGATCCCGCTGCTGCTCGATTCTGCTGCTTTTAGTCGACAATTTCGCAAGGCAAACACAATTTCGTGCAGTTAAGGATCATCAGAATGCCCTCCTTTTCAAAAATGTGCAATCTCTTTCTTTTAGCATACCACTGTCTGGTAATCGCGTATCTTACAGAGCAGCCACGTTTACCTTTAGCCTTTTAGCTCTTTCTCAATCACCGTTGATTCACTTGCGCCTCTGATATTCCAGATGTCATCACAAAATCCCGGATCGTGGACCAGACGTTCCAGGTTTCCCGTTCCAGAGCTGACTTTTGTTGTTTAGTAATTCGATTTGCTAATGCGGAAAAATACTATCTGCTTGTCGGTTGAGTCCTAATCTCTATGCCATCAATGAGGATAGAACACCGTGGCAAGACGGCACCTTATTGAATGTAGGCTGCCCAGCTTGGGGCTGGCAGTAGCCGTTTAATGAGACCTGAAAATCTGTCACACCGTCAGAAGCAACCCCAGGCGCTGAGCTCTACGCCAGTCGAGCCATAGCTTTCAACTGGTAGCTTCTTTTACCCGTGTTTATATCCATAGAAGTGGAATGGAGTGTCCACACCATTTTTACATAAGATGTACACCAGGGCAGTTCAATATGGAGAACTAGTTGATGCAGATGCAGCAAGTGCTCCCTATCCACGACACTAATGAAACAAAAGGAACGTTTGGACAACTATACCGGTGCAGGAGTTGGCAGGACGGAGTCGAATACAACTTCGGACTGCCTAACGAGACTCCGGAGTTTTCCTCGAGGTTGACTCCTGAAGCATTTTCCATGATTTGATGTAACCACAAGTCAGTGGAGGTTTGAGATAAGGGTATTCCTTCCCCTAGGTGGGCAGACTTATTGAAATTACGAGCTTAAGCTATACGAATTAAACTGGTTTTGGTGCGCCAGTCAGCCGCCTTCGACCATACTGTTGTCAGTAGAAGCAGTTTCGCCGGGTCAAACAGGACCACTCGCACATGTAAGGCCATTGACTTAGTTGTCAAAAGCTTCATGATACACGGGTCATTAGAGTATTTTTGAATTGGGATTTCATCCCCAGAACCGCTCCGTATAGGACAGCCTTGGAACAATGAAAAATACGAATACATTTTATTGTCTTTATATTTTTTATTAGACAATATTTGGAAATATGGTATGCCACTTAGTGACTAATTCCTTATTGAGGCTTACCACGTTAGGGAGGTTTATTATAACATCCTGGAGCTTATTCCAGTGGTTCAAGATTCAAGATTTATGGTTAAAAAATCAAATTGCTGTACAGTAGCATAAGATAAACGTATACAAAAATTAAAAAATCGTTACTTGTATGTTCATATCCATGTTCTTCATAGGTGAAGCAAAAATAATCCCCAATGGCGACACAGACTGAGGGAAAATAATCTTTGGATGGACGGTAGTTCCGTGCGTTAAAAAATATAGATATCACGAACGAGCAGCCTTGGTCTAGTCTTAAGAAGTTTAATCTTCAATAATTCAGTAATATTATCTCCCACGAGACCCTTTATAATCTAAATAAAAATTTAAATTTCATGGAATTATTTACTATAATATTTCATTTAGCAGAGAAGGGTCTGTGGCTGAGTTGCCAATTAGGCATCTAGATTTCTTATTTTAGCCTTAAAACAGAGTCAACTACTTCCCACAATTCAAGGTAATTCAAGGTTTTTAATGGTCTAAAAAGCGACAAGCTCAACAACAACCATAGGATGGTGAAAATTGAAATTTAAGTGTATAAACAACATAAGAACATAGATTAAACAGTATATAAGTGTTCTGGAAACGAATAATGCAATACAAATTCGTCTAATTTCGTTTTAAAGTCATGAAAGCTAGTGGCGTGAGCAACGGTTGAAGGTAAACTGTTCCAAGTAAAACCGTCACGGACAGAGTAATAATACCTTCTACAGTTCAGGCTGGAATGGGGTACGACCAGCACCTTATTCATTCGTCCCATAATCCTCGTATCCCTTCGCGTGAATAATCCTGTAAGGGATGGTTTCGGGGTATGGAATGTTTTGTAAAGTAAGATTAGGTCTCCTCTGATTCGTTGATAGGGAAAGTCGAACAGATTCAGTTGAGCTATCCTTTCTTTATATGGTTTGTTTCGGATGCTGAGAACTAGTTTCGTTGAGCGGTGATAGATTTGCTGCATAAGTTCCACATCCCTCTTGAGCCACGGAGACCATGACTGCACACCGTATTCCATGACTGGTCTCAAGTATGTATCATGATCCTTGGGAATATCATGGGTGAAAATTTCCGAAATACGCGTTTGAGTAGATTTAGAACACACGTGTTGCTTTTCCAAGGCACTGTTTGTTGAAAGTGGACGTTTTTAAAATTGGAGCAATACGACACTCAAATGTTTTTCTTCCGTGCAAAATTTTCCACGGACGTGCGAACCTATTGATATGTGAATCCTAATCGATTCCCCAAATTCATGATCCTGCATTTATTGAAGTTAAACGGCAGTTTGTTCATCAACGACCAGCTGTGAAGCGTATCAAGATCCTTTTGTAATAGCAGACAGACTTCTGGACTACGAATGCTGCGCCAAATCTTTATGTCGTCCCCAAATAACGAAATGTTACATCGAAAAATTTCCGGTATTTCATTGACATAAACCAGAAAGAGGATCGGACCAAGGACTGAGCCTTGGGGAACTCCGCTAGTTGCTGCAATTGGTTTGGATAATGCACCATCAACACGTACCTGGTTAGTGCGATTTGTTAGGTAATCATTTAGCCAATTCAGCAACTTTCCAGTGATACCAAGCCTTTCAAGCTTCTGCAGTAGTAGGGAATGGTCAACACGATCGAATGCTTTTGAAATATCCAAGTAGCACGCGTGTATTGCTTGTCCTTTATCTACCGATTTTGTCCAATCATCTAGCGTTACTAGTAAATTAGACAAACAGAAATAATTTCGTCTGAATCCATGCGGGTTCCTCGAAAGCAACTGATTATTCTCGAAGTGTTTCATTAGATCGTCAACAATGAGTCGCTCAAGTAATTTTGAAATCACTGGTAACAGAGTAACGGGTCGGTAATTGGAAACATCGGAGCGATTTCCACCTTTGTAAATTGGAGAAATTATTCCTGGTTTCCAATCTGTAGGAATCACTCCGCTTGCCAGTGTTTGCTCGAACAAATAAGTCAGTGGTTTGTATAGCAACCTCGCAAATTGCTTCAATATTTTCGTGGTTATTCCGTCGGCCCCAGGAGACTTTCCGGTTTTAAGATTAAATAAACCTTGGAGGACGCGTTTCACAGTGACACTTATTTCACTTAAGGCAACCGTGTTTGAAATTGTTGGATTTGGGCTGTTTATTGCATGTTTTATCGGGTTGAATACCAATGAATACCAATGCAGTTTCTGCTGCAGTTGTTGTTGGTCCAGTTGATGTGTTCACGGACGCTACTCCAGGTTTAACCTTCGCTTCATCGTTAACCATACGATATAGTATTTTGGGGTTTCGCTCCATCATGCTTGATATAACTTCTTGGAAGCACAACTTGTCTTGAATGACAAATTTGTTTACCTTGTTCCGCAGTAAACGGAATGTTTCCCAGGTCGCAGATGATGGGTTTTTCCGATCTTACTGTGGTTTTTGTCGTTTCATCAGTCGATAGTTCAGCGTCACCTTGTAATCACCCCAAACACGAGGCGTTTGACCATCTCTTTTCAGGGAACAAGCATATCACGTTTACATAAATAACTATTCTTTTTTCAAACAGCTTTCATTAAACCATATATTTAATCGGGCGACGTTTCAAAATATATGGATCACCCGTTACTTCCTAAGAAATTGGCTATATTTTCATAACGCATTAAAGCGATGCACTCTGAGGAAGCAGATATAGGACAAATTTTAATGATGAACTTGTAAACAAAAAGATCATGTTAATATTAAATAATTTCAGCACATTAAAACCTAAGATATGTAAGTCAGATTTCATTACAATGAATGAACATTCTACTGGTTTTGGATTGCCATATGTGATTGAAATAGATCAAACTCTGACGACAGGAACACCATGTCCGGTAACGCCGTGAATCGAAAGATCAGATTGATTAGTTTGGACATCGGGGGCAAAACCTTTCAAGTCATATAATGATATTGATGATTTCACTATCCCTGTATCAAGTATAAAATATTTTGAACAATACTTACTAAATGTACGTTTGGTATATGAGAAACACAACTGATGCAATACAACCGAGTTCTGACTATCGTTGCCAGTGCTGCGGGAGAGATATTTTCTCCCGAATCGGACTGTTTAGTCATTCAAAAAGCTGTAGAACATGAACATTCATGCGATTGTGATGTACATCCATGGTCGACATTGACCGAAGGAGGCCAACAACAGAATGAGAAACAGTGGACGGTAAGACTGATAAATATGAAGTGATTTGATTTCTTACATTAACGAATTCTGGATAATTATTATACACATAACATATCTTAGAATTACGACAAACTGACTGGATATCTCCATTTTTTCCACATTCTTAACATTTGGAATTACAAAATTGACAAGTAAAGCGATAATGCAAATTGCAAGACGATGCACATTTAAAAATTTTGATTGACGAAATTGGAATTTCTTTTGTTAAATTTGCATATTAAATTTAGTACGACCTCATAACCACTTTGCTACTTTTTCAGTAATAATTTTTTTGTCGGTTTGAAATCTTCGATGATCGCGAAACCAAGAGATTATCCGGATTGTATTTAGGGAGTACTTCGTTATAACTGATGCTGGAGAAATATAAATCAACTGTTTCGCCTCACCAGGACGTTGAGAGGACAGTTAAAGAAAATTCGTGCATAAAAACAGAGAAAAAATGCATTTATATTTTACCGGATAACACTACATAACGCTACTACATGTTTCATAATGGTTTGAGAGTGTTCAAGAAATAAATTACCCAGTTGAAGTCCAAATCTTGCTTGAAACTCGCAACATGACTGCAGGATATAAATTCTTCTGGACGACTGTTCCAGAGTGAATAATCGTGGGTGCCCAGATTAGGATTTAAAGTGAAGAATTTGTTTATTGGAACGCCACTTAATCGCTTTAGGATCCCAAATGCTTTAATTAAGTCACCTCTTAAACGATGGCGCTTAATAGTGAAAAGATCTAGAGACGTCCTGTGTGCAGCGTAAAGTTTCCATCGCTGACCTTCAATCATGCGATTTGTGAGACGCTGTACGCTTTCAAGTCAAACGATGTCCTTCTTGCAGTGAGGGTATCACGCTAAAATACAATATTCTAGATGAAACCAAAATAATGCCTTGTAAAGTGACAGGAAAACATCTGGTTTTCGGCTCAATAACACCGATTTTAGCCGAAAGGTTACTTTGCGTGCATGCTGAGCTGCAGCAGAACATTTAACATTCCATTAGTAGTAGGCCTTAAAAAGTAATCCCATGTACCTAACACAATTTACGGCGTTAACGCTGAGAGAATTTTCCAACATCTACACTCGAATCCTATTAACCAGTGCAAAGAAGAGATGGCTATTACTAAGGTTTAGTGGGGCGTCCCACAGCTATGATTAGTTTATGACCCGCTCAAAGTTGTGCATCAGGGTATCTTCATTCGTTTATCCGAAGAACTTCACGTCATCAGCGAAAATAAAGCATTGCACTTCAAGAAGACGACAAATCATCAATACTGAGCCGCAACAACACATCTGTTTTACCATTTGAAGACAACCTTAATCAGTATTTCCAAATCTTTAAATTATTGAATGGCACTAAGGATGCGGTAATTAATTAACACCTAGACCAGAATCTTATCAACCAGTATTGACAATTTTCGGCATTTATTGAAACTTTTATGACCAGTGTACGACCCGCTAAAAATAGTGAATCTAAAAATCTTCATCCATTGTGCAAACTAACCTCACCTTAAGTCAGAGGACCATAATAATGAACATCGGGAATATAAGAAGAACGAGTACTGAACCTTGAGTAGCTCAGTCGTCACATCAGTTTGTCTAGACAACGTGGATTCTACCTGTAAGAAAACATTTTATCCTAGCAAAAAATATATTCCGAATGCTCTTTACTGCTAAGTTGATCTCTAGATTGCGATGATTAACGGATTGAATGTTGATGAGTGCTCGTTGGATTTTTTGGGTAAAATCAGATCGCTTGAAAATCACGCCTCATTGATGAATGAAAGATCCTTCGCTAAGGAGCCGATAACAATTCTCGTAAATACATGAAGAAAACAAAGCATATGCGGCGGAAGTTCTCTCACAGCGGATTCACCGATGACTTAAAAGTTATTCGCGAAAAGTGCACCTACCTAAAAATGAAAAAATGAGAATTTTGAAACTCGTTTGGTGTACGACGCCAATTCGGTGCCGAAACGCTTGTTTGCCTAGATTAGACGTAGAACTAAAACTTCTCGATGGGTACTTTGCTTAAGATCTATGAGAGGTTCGACTAAACATGAAGATGAACTTAAAGCAGTTCTTCTCGCAGTTCAGTGCAGATCGGTTTACACGAAGTAGACATTTCAGATTCCACTGCCTAATGTTACCAGCACCAAAATGCCGTACTTTTTAGTCTCACCAGAGTTTGTGCAGTATTCACTTGAACGACTTGCGTACATTCAGCACATGATCCTGAGGATATACACTCAATTTTTTTAAAAGTATTGATGGGTATCATACAAAAACCACTAGCGCTAACCTTTAGTTTAATCCTGAAGTGTGGTAGGTTACCACGAGATCGAGAGTAGGGCATTGCCAAACCAATGTATAAGGGTGGTGAAACGAGTGAGCCGCTCAACTCCTTGACGGTTACACGCACTTCTGTAGTTGCACAGAATCTGAAACTACAGTCGGCAAAACAGATAGAAGATTTTCTCTTTACAACCATTCAGCTAAAATCTGCCCAGCATGATTTTACGCAAAGACGATCATTGGCATCTAGTCTTATCACTGCTCGCGAGCAATGGCCACCCTATAGTCAATGATTTCAGTACTGTTTTTGAACGTGACCTATACAAACGTCTATTGCTCAAGCCCCGTACTCTTGGTGTAAACGTACCTGTTTAAATTGGATTGAAGACTTCCTTACTGACCGATATAAACAGGTTGAGGTTAACTGAGTTTAGTCGCCGACTACACGTCCAACTACCGTGGTTTCACAGGGATGTGTTCTAGCTCCGTTACTTTTCAAAGTATATGTCAATGACCTGACTGGCTCCTGAAATCTGAAGTGTCTACATTTTTAAATGGTCTTACAATATGGGGTACCGTAAGCTCTTCTTCTGAGAGTACATAAATTCTAAAAGGAATTAGACAAACTGATTAATTAGACGGTCAAGTGGCAGATACCTGTATACCGACAGAAATGCACAGTAATTCTTTCGAGGCCATGCACGCCTGATGGTACGTACTTCCTTGGGGATCATCAAATCGAATGGGTTGACATTGTATTCTACACAAGTGACACCGGGTTTGGAATATAGATTGCCAACAAACTTTTCACAAACTGAGAGGAGAACATTATCAGCTGGAAAAAGTGCAACGGCTGCAACAAAGAGAGTACAAAGATTGAAATCAATTCCTTATGTGGAGAAAGTTCAACACCTCAACCTCATGTCGCTCAGTATTTGGCGTGTGCGCTACGAATTGCTGCTAACTATGCGCATATAACTGAAAGTCTATGGTGACGAGCTGCCCGAGGTTTTCCCTCTCGTAGCGGTCTCAAGAACCCGTGACCATTTTCTAGAGTTCCAAAAGTAAAGAAAACTAACTTTACACAAGGATTTACGCTCTTAACAAAAATGGGTAACTTGTGGAATGCGCTTCTGGAAGAGGTTTTTGCAGCAAGATCTGAAAACCAGTTCAAGCAACTAGTAGATAGTCTACTGCTTGTAATCACTGGGAAGCTGTAAAACACTGGACAGAATTTCTTCAACGGAGGTTTCCGTGAACTATGTTGAAAACTATGTGAAAAGGAGATGAGGCTCGTAAGGGCTTGACCCTTTGTCGTCCATCAAGAGAAAGAAGGCTTTTTGAAAGAAAAACAGGCACGCTTACACATGTGAAAATAGATGATATTACAATAATCAATAATTGGCAGTGCTATTTTGATTTAGCGTAAGAGGTATTTTTGGCTAATAAGCCAAAGTTTTGTCGTGCACTCATGATTAGCTGACTGGCTTGCTTATTAATGTTGAGAAAAGAAGAATATCTTAATCCGAGGTCCCTAATTTCTACATAAGAAGTAATGGTTGATCCATTTAATGTGAGTGTCTCACAAGTGTTTAGCAGCGTTATCCCATATAGTGTCTCTTAGGAGCAGAAAATACTTCAACCAATTCTGTACCTCAGTATGATAGAGAGGCAAGTTTACTGTTAAGGAATTTCATTTCGATGAGCAGATATGTTTGGATGACTTTTATGTCATCATCGAAGATAAATGAGTTTAGATTGATCCACAACACTTTGCAGATCATTAACATAGATAGGAAAAAGAAGCGTAACTAGAGCGCTGCAGTGATTCACGCCACATGGAATCGGCTGATTAGTTGAAGTAACACAGTCCACTTGAACTGAAAAGGGGCTACCAGACAGCAAAGAACGAAACCAGCCTAAAAAGTCCCATAAATACCGAAATACGATAATTTACAAAAGGAGAAGCGTGTAAGGAACAAGAAGGAAGGATTTGCTTATGGCTGAGAATACAACAATCACTCCTAATCCATCTTTAAAAGAAGTAAATATGTTATCTAAGTATTCCAAATGGCAGGTTACACAAGACGTTCGGTTTAGGAAACCATGCTTGACTGAGGTAAACGATTTACACCAAGGTAGTCCAAAAAAATTCTTAATTAACATATCAAATAAACTAGGGTAAATATGAATATGATTGATAGTGCTATAATTCGTAACGAGGTTCTAATTACCAGATTTTAAACGGGGGATACTAACAGAGTGTTTCCAAAGTATTGGAAAATTCCAGATTTGAGAGAAATATTGAAAAGATTTAACAAGAGTAATGAAAAATCGTCACCGGTGTTGGGTAAGATGGCTGATATGAAACATACAACATCGGGCCTAAAAGCGATTTTATTTCGACGAGAAATAACTTTTACTGCTTTAAAAGTCAAAGTAAATGTGTCAATAAAATTTGAGGGTATGTTATTGTTTGCCGGTGGATTGTATGTTGTTGTTGTTGGCCTCCGTCGGTCGATGTCGACCATGGATATACATCACATCGCATGAATTTCATGTTTTGCAAATTTTTGAACGACTAAACAGTCCGATTCGGGAGGAACAATCTCTCCCGCAGCACTTGCAACGATAGTCAGAACTCTGTTGTATTGCATCAGTTGCATGCCGGCGGCGTGATCTGCGTTCAGCAGCCAGGAGCTGTATTTTCTCCTTTCCGGCTTGCAGTCGACGCTTTACACAATGCCTCCAAAGTGAGCGGTCAAGAGCAAGTTTTTCCCAGCTTGCGGGGTCAATGTCAAGAGCTTTCATATCTCTTTTGCAAACATCTTTGTACCGCAAGTGCGGTCTGCCCAATGGTCGACTTCCTAATTGCAACTCACCGTAGAGTAGATCTTTCGGAATACGACCATTTTCCATTCTATAGACATGACCAAGCCACCGCAGGCGGCGCTGACGTAATAGGGTGAACATGCTCTGTAGACCAGCTTTTGAAAGCACTTCAGCGTTAGTCACTCTGTCCATCCACGATATGTTAAAGATACGACGGATGCTTCGTAGATGGAAAGCATTCAGCTTCCGTTCGTGTCTTGCGTGGGTGGCCCAGGTTTCACTGCCGTATAGACAGGGCATTTTAGTACGCACGCGCTGATATTACCATCATCTCTTTGCTTCACAGTCAGGCTTGCGGTTACCCCAAAACCGAGAGTTCAATTGGGAACAAAATGACAAGCTGCTCATGCCAATGCCGGCTTATCAATCTCCGTGGTCTAGCGAGAGGTTAACCGCAATGGTTTAACCAAGATATGTGAAATGATGTACTGGTTCGAGCTGACATTTTCCAACAGTGATGATTGATGGCGATACAGTCCTTTGAACAAGGACTTCTGTCTTGCTCATGCTGATTGTTAGACCAAAGTCTTTGCATGCCGACGAAAAACAGTCCATTAGCGACTGTTGGTTCTCTTGGGAGTGAGCAATAAAGGCTGCATCGTCGACAAACAACAGGTCACGGATTATCACATCCCGTACTATGGTTTGTGCTCTCAACTGGTTCAGGTTGAAAAGCTTACCATCACTTCGTGCGTATGTAAATGCCTTCTGTTCTCATCTTAAAAGCGTGCTTCAGAAGCAGAGCAAAGAAAATGCCGAACAGCGTGGGAGCAAGAACACACCCTTGTTTGACGCCTCGCGAATTTCAAATGCTTCTGAACTGCAACCGTTAAAATGGACTGAGCCTTTCATGCCTGAGTGGAACGAAATAACGAGTCTCAGCAGCCTTGGGGGACGGCCTTTCAAATCAAGCATTTTAAAAAGACCCTTTCTGCTGACGTAGTCGAATGCCTTCGGTAAATCAATAAAACAGCGTATAATAGCATACGCTGTTCCCGACAATTTTCTTGAAGTTGTCTCAGGGAAAAGATCATGTCGACGGTTTATCTTCACTTGCGGAAGCCACATTGAGATTCGGATTAAACTCTATCAGCTAAAACTTGTATACGGATCTGTAAGACTTAAGCAAACAATTTGCCTACGATATTCAGATGGGAGATTCTTCTGTAATTGTTCCAGTCGCCTTTATCGCCCTTGTTCTCAAATAGCGTGATGATTTTCTTGTCTCGCATCTCTTGTGGGAAACACTCCTTCTGTCAGCACTGAAGATGCGAATGGTGAAGAGGCTGTACTAATGCTGTTCTACATTTCATTTGACGAGCTCTGGTGGAATTCCGTCGTCACCAGGGGCCTT
>JACCGJ010019316.1:0-26083 GCA_013407085.1 Atriophallophorus winterbourni | reverse complement strand
AATGCTTTCCATCTACGAAGCATCCATCGTATCTTGAACATATCGTGGATGGACAGAGTGACTAACGCTGAAGTGCTTTCAAAAGCTGGTCTACAAAGCATGTTCACCCTATTACGTCAGCGCCGCCTGCGGTGGCTTGGTCATGTCTATAGAATGGAGAATGGTCGTATTCCGAAAGATCTACTCTACGGTGAGTTGCAATTAGGAAGTCGACCATTGGGCAGACCGCACTTGCGGTACAAAGATGTTTGCGAAAGAGATATGAAAGCTCTTGACATTGACCCTGCAAGCTGGGAAGAACTTGCTCTTGACCGCTCACTTTGTAGGCATTGTGTAAATGGCGTCGACTGGGGCAAGCCGGGGAGGAGCAAATACAGCTCCTGGCTGCTGAACGCAGATCACGCCGCCGGCGTGCAACTGATGCAATACAACCGAGTTTTGACTATCGTTGCAAGCGCTGCGGGAGAGATTGTTCCTCCCGAATCGGACTGTTTAGTCATTCCAAATGAAGCAAAACATGAAATTCATGCGATGTGGTGTACATCCATGGTCGACATCGACCAACGGAGGCCAACATGTCTGTACTGTACGACTGGTGGCCCAGCCCGTGTGGTCAGAGAGAACGCAACCGTCACTCAACTCGTCTATTCACCGAATGCCAAGAGTATCACAATTGAGCGAATGTGTGATTATCACAGTGAATAAAAATCACAATTAGAACTCATCATCGATCTTGATTGGTCGATTAATCGATAGTTCGTTCACTGTCTATACGACAGAGGGTGCCCTCCTAACACCTCCCCCTTTAAGCTTGGTTGTCGTATGATTTCAGTTTTCGGATTCACTTGCAGGCGGGTTACTGGAATACGTCTTCGATCAGCCTACCTTCTTGGTTTGTATTCCGTGGAATTAATTTGAGGCGGCTCTTCTTCCGCTGAATTTCCATCTTCTGAGGTCTTGAAGGTGGCGATGACAGGATAGGGATCATTGAACACTGATCTCTTAAAATAGTTTGTGCGGCAGTAGTTTTCGTTGTGCCCGTTTCTGTTGTAGTTCTGGCATCGGTGCTTCTTGAATGGACAATAACGCGCAAAATGCCATCGTCACATTGGCTAAAGTGGGATGGAAGCTTGGTGTCTTGATCGACACGGTGATCTTTCTGCCGGCTACATTGGTGCTTGACGGCTACCACCGGCTCATTCTGGCAGGGGTTTTTTCAATTAGCGCAGCGTCACGCTTCAAATTTTGTAGCCTCTGGCATTCGCTTGTTATTGACGTCATGTTGATTTTCGGATTTTGATCGAGTAGTGACGGTAGTCTTGTGCGAATCTCTTGATCCTTCTCTGATTGCAGACCACATACTTTTCCTGCATAAGTTACAAATTCATCGCAATCCTGCTTGATCAATTTCATGCAGTTATATCGTCTGTTAAATAAAAAAGACTGTTCGCCAGAAATTTCTTTGAAAATTGATTGTAAAATATATTTGAATCTCTTGAACCGAGATTCGAAGGTGAGACCGCTTTCTGGGTCGTAATTGAATTTGGGGATGCTGTTGATGATTGCATCCACCACTGGGTTTTGTACGTCAGTCTTCTTGTCTTGATAAATAACACTCAGATTTTTCAAAAGTGTCTGCATCAAACGGGCTTGAGCTTCTTCGAATTGGCGTTGCTATTGCTGAAGTATTGATTTTACTTCTTCTGTGATTGCCATTTCGAATTGCTGGGTTATTTTATCCCCGTCGCCAAGTTGTTATATCTGTACTGTACGACTGGTGGCACAGCCCGTGTGGTCAGAGAGAACGCAACCATCACTCAACTCGTCTACTCACCATCGATCTTGATTGGTCGATTAATCGATAGTTCGTTTACTGTCTATACGACAGAGGGTGCCCTCCTAACAACACCACTTTTGGGTGTCTTGTCTTTGACATACATTTTGGACGGCAATTTCGGTAACTCCTTTCATTCTATTTATATCTCAGGTCGTCGTTGAACTTGTTTGAATTTGATATAATTGATTCTGGAGTATTTTGGATCCACTGTTTGCTGTACGTTCCTATACAGTTGAGGTTTGTATAATTATTGTTGTTATTGTTGCTAATTACAGTACCGTATAAAATCCGAATTGTTGTTTTGAATTTGTCGAACTAAGAAACGGGTGGAATACGCGTTACTCACGTCACGGACGTTACATCGGGTGCTGGGCACAGTTTCTCCATGCATCGTTGCGTATCTTAATCCACTTCCTTGTGTGACTTCTCAATGTTGTCTTTGGCACAAATCTGGAATGTAGGTCTATTTCATCACACAGCTTTTCTATGAAGTTTACCCAGGAACGATGCACGTCCGTGGTGTCTGGTTTCCAGTCAGAAATCGTTCGAAGAGCATTGTGAAGACTTCCAATATCCAGTTGTAGTTTTGATTTGTAGATGTCATTCATTCTTTCGGCTTGACAAACATAATCGAATAAGAGGATCAGGTGGTCGCTAGAACCCAATGGAGTTTCGTATCCGAGATTTTCGACGGCGTGTTCCTCACTCGTTAGTATTAGATCCAGGACGGATGGCATGTTACCTTCTCTATATCTAGTGTTATCAAATACGTGGTTATAAAATGAATATCGAAGATCAGTTCTTGAAACGCATCGTCGATCAATTCATCGAAAGAGCGTTTTTCTTCATCAAGTTTGGAAGGTTGAAGTCTCCCATAACCAGGAGTGGCGTTTTAAATCTGGCAGCAAGAAGTCGAATTTTCTGGAGTAGTTCAACATTGTGCGCGTCACTTGCGATTGGAGCCCGATAAATCACGCCAACAATACAGGCAACTCCAGTTGTTAGCTTAATTGAGCACCACAGAGTATCCTGTACACTTGGGTTAATATCGTCGATTTCTCTGCATGATAACTGTTGGTTGTAGTAAAGTGATACGCCACCGCCGCGTCCCGTGCGGTCTTGATGGAGAAGAGACATTCCTTTCAATACCAATTCATTGTCTGATAAATGAGGTTCAAACCATGTTTCGGTAATTGCAACTAACTCCGGTGAGTGCTGTATACATACAGTATCAAGCTCCTGTATTTTGTTTCTCAGACACTGCGCGTTCGTATAGAAACACTTTATAGTTTTATGGGTTAGCAATGATGGACAATGTGAGTGACTAGTTTTCGTTCCAAGTTGTGATATGTTTGGCAAAGATTGAGGGTTGGTATGTATAAATTCAATCCGGTTGACACTATACAGCTGAAGCGTTGAAGTCGTTTCTACTTTTCCGACTCGGCATGAGTCGGACACAGATCGTTTTTTGAAGAGCTAATTGAAATGACTTGATTGGGGTTGTGAGTGGTATATTATATGCAGGATCTAGTTTATTTGCTTTCGGAGCACTCCTTCTGTCATCCTTGTTATCAGTGGTTTTGAGGCGCCTATGAATAATTTTAATCTCTCGGGGCAATTTGTATCGTCGCATAGCATGAGGCGTGTTCACGTACACAAACATCCTGAACTGGATTCGTTGTGTGATGTTCTCATGCAATACGCCGTAGACCTCATCTCCGCCAACGTAACTGCTTCAACAGTTACTATAGCAGGTGCCACTGATATTATGGTAATTGTAAGGGACTCGCGTACTTGGGGTGTGTGCTGCCTAAATTGGAAATGCATATGTCCCTTTTTCGTAGATCAAGTGTTGCCATGCAGCCACGTGCTTGCTGCTGCAATTTGGAGAAACGCTGATGTAGCTTTACTCCCGGTTTCCCCACGCTGGTTACGCCGTAATAATCATGCAATGTCAGTGGACTTTTCTTCTGGGGGCGTTCCCAGGCGAACTAACCGCGTGTGTTCATCTGGTCAATCTTACTCAGTTGATCTTATAAATCGTTTGCGCCGCAAGTTAGAACTACCATACTTCAATCTGTTTATGCGTAGTATCGATAACTTCTTAAATATGACCGGTCCTTGTCCAATGCCTCCGATCACTTTAAGATTAGACCTTGGCAATATGCCACTCGCGTCCGTATGTTATGACACTCTACCAGTGGAAACAATATTGAATATAGAGCACAGTGACGTCAATCGTCATATATCGTGTCCGGTAGCCAGTTACGATGAAGAAGCAACGATTGTCGCTATGGAAGGCAACGTTGTCCGGGTATTAGGCGTTCACGATGGCCGGATCAACGATCGAGGGCGGGCAGCTTCTTCTCAAAACAGTGGCATACAAGGTTAACTTTGTTTACCGCGTTTAAACGATCTCTTAAATGATCATTAAGTTTATCTTCAAAAGCACAACGTAAAGCTTGTGTTTGCAATTGCAGAATAAATTGACGAATAGATTGGTTTTCGTGTCTCTGCATTGTATTGAAGCGAGCACGTTCAGCAATTTCGAAATTTTTTAGAGTGACATGAGCTAGTAACATTGATTTCAATTCATTAAAAGTCTTCTTGGCAGGTGGGATAGGAAATGATAAATTTTTCAACAGAGCTTAAGCATCTTCTACTGCTGAAGTAAGAAAATGAGCAGTAATAATTGAATCAGACATTTCAACCTTGGTAAGACACCAAAGTTCAAAACGTTCCAGATAATCTTAGATTTCTCTGACGGTTCCATGAATATTGAGAGATCCGAAATTTTAATGAATTGTAGTGTATTAAATTGAATAAAACAACCAACCCAAGAATAGAAGTGAGAATAAACCACACTCATTATTCGAATTGCACGGTACCTATTAACTAATGTAAGTATAACAACTAGAATTTGAATAGCAGTATTATTGATTGTTATTAATTGAATATTATTACTAAACCAAAGTCGGAATTCAAAATTCTCTAGTTACGAACATTTTTAGCCTCACAGCTGTCGTGAGTAATAATGGGACCTATTTTTATGGTTCATCTGTTAATCAGTGGCTACATTCACTTGGTTAGCAGCATAAGTTCACGGCATCGAGACATGAATTAGCCGGAACATTAAACCACGACCGGTTTCGTGCTGTTTGCACTCATCCGGTAGGGACAGTAAGATCAGGATCCGCACGCGCTTGAAACAGTGGAGGAATGGTAAACAAGGAGCGCTTGTATACCAGTGTTGGATAAGGCTGCTACGACCAACCTGTTCAATCACATGTGTCCAAACATATGTTTAATGGGGTTAAACCCATAACCATGAAACAAAATATACATGTGCATGCTTTTCCGTCACAAAACACCCCACGACCGGTTTCGTGCTGTTTGCACTCATCAGGTAGGGACAGTAAGATCAGGATCCGCATGCGCTTGAAACAGTGGAGGAATGGTAAACAAGGGGCGCTTGTACGCCACTGTTGGATAAGGCTGGTACGAACAACCTGTTCACAGCATGTGTCCAAACACATGTTTAAAGGGGTTAAACCCATAACCATTAAACAAAATATACATGTTCAGCAATAGAGGAAAATATACATGTGCATGCTTTTCCGTCACAAAACACCCCACGACCGGTTTCGTGCTGTTTGCACTCATCAGGTAGGGACAGTAAGATCAGGATCCGCATGCGCTTGAAACAGTGGAGGAATGGTAAACAAGGAGCGCTTGTATACCACCGTTGGATAAGGCTGGTACGAACAACCTGTTCAATCACATGTGTCCAAACATATGTTTAATGGGGTTAAACCCATAACCATGAAACAAAATATACATGTGCATGCTTTTCCGTCACAAAACACCCCACGACTGGTTTCATGATGTTTGCACTCATCAGGCAGGGACAGTAAGATCAGGATCCGCATGCGCTTGAAACAGTGGAGGAAAGGTAAACAAGGAGCGCTTGTCTGCCACTGTTGGATAAGGCTGGTACGACTAACCTGTTCAAAGCATGTGTCCAAACAGGGACAGTAAGATCAGGATCCACATGCGCTTGTTTCATGGTTATGGGTTTAATCCCATTAAACATATGTTAGGACACATGTGATTGAACAGGTTGGTCGTACCAGCCTTACATTTATTGAACTTCTTCGTTTTATGGACAATTTCTTGCATCAATTTTATAATCGAAAACCATAAATCGGATCTATATGTGTAAGTAGTTAAGTGTCAATGAAAGTCAACATTATAAAAATACGATCCTTTTAAAGGAATCACATCTGCGTAGTTGTGATTTGTCTAACCACATTTAATTGATATTTCAATGCACTCAATAATTGTATTACATATCAACTCTGTATTCTCGTTTCCAATCTTACATCTCATGATATTTCACAGATAGATTAACTATAACGTATTGCGTTATTAGGCCGTACAATAAAATCGATACTCATGGATATAACTTACTAGTCCTGCCATTCCAACGGGCGTTGCTATAGGCAACCTGAATTTTTAGTTTAGCTTTCTTGGCTACCAAGCCTCTCTACTTTTGATTTGTAAGTAAACGCACCAAATAAATTTGTTTTTACTTACATACACAAACTACACAACCTTGAGCGTTTGTGACAATAGCTTCAGAGATAAAAGAGGTTTTAGAGAATTATAGGTGGAATTGCATAATGCTAGTTCGTTTCTAAGTTCTGACACCCCGATTCTAATTTGTTCAATTTATTCAGAATAAATGAAGTGTCAATGTCTAATCGGGCAGTACAAATACTAGGCTTAGATTTTTTGTGTCTACTCATCAGTACCAAGTCTTCCGAAATTCACAAGGCTTATCACAACGGTCCACATTGGAAACACTAGACTCGAGTTTCGCTCTTATTAGAGCTCATCAGCAGTGCATATCCTGTCTCGGGTCTGACTCGAACCCAGGACCTTCACCATTGTAGTCTCATGCATTACGACCTGAGCTACAGACCCCCGTTTGACCGATCGCGATTAAGTCTTTATGAATGTCTCTCCAGACTGGCACATTTGAGTAGCGTCATGCCCGACCAGTCGAGAAGGAGCCAGCAACAACTATTGTGGTCGTCCAACCGATCTGATCTCCTCGTAAGGTCTTCCCATCAGATACAGTGTAGGCTAACACTGATTAGATCTGACGGGGCAATGCCGTTGTTGGTGTTTGGAGAGTTTGTTCATTATGTTTTAGTGTCTACTCATCAGTACCAAGTCTTTCGAAATTCACAAGCTTATCACAACGGTCCACATTGAAAGCACTGTACTCGAGTTTCGCTGTTATTAGAGCTCATGAGCAGTGCAAAATAGAGACAGTCACATACCGCATGGTTCGTTATATAGTCATCCAGTTTAATAGGAAAAACCTCAACAGATTCCGAGCGTGTGATTTCTTCAGGAAAAATATTCCAAGTGAAACAAATTCGTACCCGAAAAAATAATGACCAATATCCAAGCAAAAATGCAGAATGTTTAAAGCCTTTGAAAGTTTTCGTGTTCGATTAAGGCCATTGAGCCGAAGCAAATGTTTTAGGAGATTGCAACTCCACCACGAAATCTTAGGCGATGGCGACGGAGTAGTGAGATTTTCGAAATCGAGAGCTCAGCATCAGAGCTAAAACGAAGTCTCAGTAATTGCAACCAAATCGGGTGAGTCTGTCATAAAAGCTCGCATAGTTCAGCATTCGTAAATATGCACTTGATCGTATTTATCATACACAACGTGGGATCGTGTAATGTAGCTATTAGTCCGACTCGCGATGAGTATGACCATTTTCGTTTTTAAATAACATTTTGACTGTCAGTAATAAGATTGCAATTAAACGGTGACTACGACCGTTTTCTGGGTGTTAGTGAGGGATCACGCTTGGGCACACTTAGTCTGACGTCTGGTGGAAGTTTTGCGTGGTATGAATTCAAGTTGGTATTGATAGCGATATCCATGTCGATCGTTAGAAAAGTGATCTTTAGATGACTGGGCCCATTGCCTTTGTAGTTGGAGGACCTAAGTATTCGAAATGCTTCTAGAACAATTGGATAATGAGATCAAATGGCATCATCAATGTATAACCATTGCATCGGGACACAAACTGAGCAGATACGCATTGAGGATGACTTCTTCCATGTCAAATTTCTTTCACAACGTTTCCCTTAATAGGCGCGCCCGTTTTACGTGTGGGGAGCTTTTATGCCGAGTTAAGCGCGTCATTTAAGAGGGCACTAAAGCTTTTAAACTAATGTGTGTACAGAACTTAGTTCATTCGTTGAGCTCATATGCTCGTCTTGTGTGTCAGCCGACTCCGGTATATTTGTGTAGATTACACTGAGAGCGATATCGGTCTTAGTTGAATGAGCTTTACTGTTGCGATTGTCGGGTTGCTCGGATCAGGGAACTGGATGATGTGGAGTCCTGGCCAAAGTGTTCGCCGTTTTATCATATAAGGACCACGGTTAGCTCCATCTTTATTACACTCTGATAAGCAGTCACTGAACCTAATCTTACTGTCTCAACCTGATGACGGCAAACAGCCAGACACTGGTAGTGGAGTGTAATTTCGGGGGAGGTGAGCAACACATTACTTTGGTCATCCATAAGCGCTGTGAGTGCTTGACCACGAATCACTATGTGATTCTGTGTTTGAACATCGTGGTTCGTTGTACGAACCCTATGCAGCAGTGGCATTCAAGTATACACTCATTATTTCACCATTTATCAAATAATCCACGATAACTCGTTAAGCACACAAGAAAGAACACAGTATCATATATCCAAATGTGTAGCTCGATGTAATATTTCAATGATTGCGAAATCCCTAGGATAGTTTGCGGCAGCATAAGGTTTGTGCGCGTAGGCAAACTCGGATATTTACGTGGACTCGTGCGATCCGAGACATCAATGAAGCCGGCTAATCCACCCGTGGAGCCAGCCGCACAAAAGTAAAGTAAGTAAACGTGAATTTCGTTGAGGATCGGCTGATAAAATCAAAACGTAAGAATTCCGATAGCTATAATCAAAATAACACAGAATTCTTCGAATGGTATAAAGCCGAGGATATTTCGCGAACATATGACCGAAAGTGTGAGAGCAACAAAATTGCGGTCGCACTTTAGTAAATAGATGTTGATTTAGTCGCTCGCCATGAATGGCTGGTAAGGAATAAGTTGTTGCGAAACGTTAGCCATTTCAGTACCAATATCACTTTTGGCAGACGAATTTGAGCTGAACTTAGTCGGAAATAGATATTAGATTATGGGTATGCGGTAGCCTAAATAACATCGTGCATTAGGAAGTCATCTACAAGCGTGCTTCTAAGCTTCTATGTAAACTGCGATGGATTTCAAAAACCCGTTCGCTTGGAACGTTGCTCGCAATCATGAAAACATAATTTATTCCAGCAATGGAGCACGTGCCGCAAGATTGGACGCCATGGTTACAAAAGGATATATTATTGCTTGATAAAATATACCATCATGCAATCAAAATCGTAAGTGGTTTCCGGAAATCTAACGATTGCAAAAACTGAACCTGCACACCCCTTTCGCGCAAGCCTTCGGAGTGATCTAACACTTACATACAAAATATTACACACCCTTTTAAATCATCTAAATAATTCATTCGAATACTGTGAGCCAAAGCACACACACAGACACACAACAACACTGCAAATTCTTCATTCCCGCATAAACTGTTGCCAATATTTTTTTAAATTCTGTACGGGTCTGTTTCCTTTGGGATGCGTTTCACGAACCTATTGTTACCACTTCCAGCGTCCAAACATTCATACCAAATTTGGACACGCATTTGTTGTATAACTATTCGACGAAACCTGCGTATTAACTCATGGTAAGTATTCAACTAGACTGTACGTGACATTACATGTTTGTGTTATTTCTTTCTCTTGAACGAATATTTAGTATGCTATGGTAATTGTGAAGCTGTGTGCTATTTGTTACCATAAATTCTTGATTTTTTCATCTTGACATAAATGTGCTGCGAAGCTTCACACTCAAATGGCCATGGTGTTCATTTAGATGATGGTCGAAAAAGATTATACTGACAAGATTCACAAGAAATTGCAGTTCTACGTATGTCTGCACCAAGTTCGGGTCACCAACATAAATTTCTGGCAAGAGACTTCATCTTTTACACTCCAAGATGTCCAGAATGCAGATCATTCAGTACAACTTTACACAATGTGGGAGGAATACTAATTCTATCATTCAAGCGTAATAAACCACAAGGAGTCAACGAGAGTTTATCACCTCTGCCGAAATATGAGGGAAATTTTTATCCTAATTCGAGAATTCCATGCTTTATTCGGGCGACTTGGTTTATATTGTGCATGCATTTCATCGACAGCATATGGAATCAGAGAATTACCCGGAAAAGTATGGTGACTGGATTACTTTTCCCCAAAAGTGAGTCAGAAGAGAGTTTTTATACGCCTTTAGGACCTTTCGAGAGAAAGAGGTCCAGTGTGGATGGTGATTTGCCATCCAAGGACCTAGTTTTCTGATTCACGTGCTGATGAAGCGTATTGGAGTAAATTCAATCGAGATATGCCTGAGAAATTCTATCAGAGGCCGTCAGAGTTTAGATTGAAATCACCTACAAAATAAACTCGTGGTGCTATTCTGACCAACCTGGTAAAAAGTTCATGGTCTTCCTCATCAGATGCACCGGGTGACGTATAAAGTCTAATGCAAAGGAAATCTTGCCGTCGGTGATGATTGACGAGATCAACTGGATGCCAAGGGTGGTTATTCTGATGCCAGCACCCTGCTATTTAACACCAAGCTGTAGGAGTATTAGAGCTGCTCCTCCGCGTATATCGTGTGGTCTATCCGATCTAATGGCTGTATAGGTCGAAAGAAGACTGAGGGGAATAGTGTCGTGAAGGCGGGTCTCTGATTTACCTAGGATTTTTTATTTAGTTTTGAGGATTTCTGCATTCGTTCCAGCTATTTACTACGCAAGCTGCAAACATTTGTTTATAGTAGGCATGCAGCGGCATTAAGGTGTACTGTGCCTAATCTAGGAGCACTCTCGGGGTCATAACCCGTTTATATCTAGTTTTTTGGTGTCCAGCTGTTGCAGTACACTATTATTGTAAATAAAATGTACGTCGGCAGAAGGCTGCGAAGTAGTGGTTCTAAATACAGCGGCATTGAGCACATACGAAGTGAGGCTTTCGTTATCTACGTCGCAAATTAACCAAGAATTCTCATAAGTTTTCTAGCAAAATTGGAGCATTCTTATTGTATATATCCGCTGTTGCGGAGTTGTTTCGTCGGCGATTCCCGGGGGTGACCTCCAGTTTCAATACGCTGCCACTCACTCAGTCCTCTCCGTGCCGGGTGGCACATGAGGCGAAGACAACCTCACACCAGTGGTTCCGGTCTGCCGCTGCTTCCGTTGCCGTCTGCACCGTGAATCCTTGCACATGTAGATCGCGTTCCAACGTTCTGCGCCAAGTTTCCTTGGGCTACTCGAACGCAAAATATTTTGCCGAAGGTGGGCGACTGTCCGGTATCAACCTATGTAAGCCACTTGTGGTGGCCTTTTTGAATTAGAGCAATAAAAGATGGTGAAACTATGAAAACAATTTGTGTAAACGTTGAATGGCCTAATAAACGGCTAAGGTCTCACAACAGTTTACACCTCAGACGTTCTTCGTAGGTTATACTGGAAAACCTCCAATGAACTTTTTTTATACAATTTGGCCGTTAACCACAACTGAAACAGTGTGTAGCAGACCAGTGTCTGTACACATTTATTATTGTACACTTCCATGTACTCTAACTTTCGCTAACATGTGATTCAAAAGTCTGTTTGCATCACGTGCATATTGACTGACCTTCGCTGATCGGCCAATGACATCGACCAGTTTCAAAAATCAAATGGCGCGATGCAGCTAACAGGATATAGTAGACAAGAACACCAACAGGCAGCGAACAACAGTACCGCCCTTTTCTCTATTCCACATCTCCTTTTTCTTCGAACTTGACTGTACTGCATAACGCCGTCACTGCAGTAAAGATAAGATTAGGAATACGAGCGTTGTTCTGTGAGCCAAGACGAGGGGGTTCAAAAGACAAAGCCGTCGCTAGAACGGAACAGAAAACACCACTAGGGCCTCAACCAAAAGTACTTAGGGATATAGAAATCACAAGATTGGCGTCGATCCAGCAAGAAACAATAGTCAGCATTATCGAACATAGCAGTTTCTTGTTGTACGCACAGAGTCACGAGTTCTAGCCTGTCGTAAAACGACTGTTAGCTAAATGCGATGTGTTCGGCGTAAAGAAGCAGCGATAGACATTCACTGACACGGTACCTTTTAACCTTAACGGTTATCTTTGAGTGATTGGAACCCATACATAGTATGGCCGGGTTCCATAGCTCCGTACGAAAACACGAGGTTTCTCAAGTATATGGAGCAAACCGTGTTTTTGACCACCGCGTGCATTAAAGCAGACTGCTTTTACAAGAAACATCAAACAATTCACTTTCATCTCAAACGGAGTTAAGCAGACTGCGGCAAATGCTCGTTTCAGCGGGACGACTGAAAATACTGA
The DNA here is from genome assembly GCA_013407085.1 of Atriophallophorus winterbourni. Classification (NCBI taxonomy): domain Eukaryota; kingdom Metazoa; phylum Platyhelminthes; class Trematoda; order Plagiorchiida; family Microphallidae; genus Atriophallophorus; species Atriophallophorus winterbourni. The sequence continues at coordinate 13,644 of JACCGJ010019316.1, read as the reverse complement.
ACGGTTACCAAACTAATTGATGATGAAGCGGACAAATAACTGGAAACAAAACTAAGACAACTCGAGCAAAATACTGGATAGAGTCTTAATAATCTCAAATGCAGTACAATTACAACCCTTGGTGAAATTTAAGTCACCCATGAAACACGCACGAAATTGCTGCTCAAATTTGCGCGGATTAGCATGGATCCATTTGAATGTGGCGACGGTTGTGAAACTGTTGAATTATTGTCAAATGGAAAGTAAACAACAAGGGGTTGTGGTTAACGCTTTAACTGAAAATCATGAAATAATAACAAGAAAAGCCAAATGGTAGTTTAATGTGTACACACCACATGAGTGGAGGAAAACTAGTCCTAGACGATGGTTACCACGAAATTATACAAGGCATCAGCTGAGAAATATCAGCAGTGCACGATCTCGTTTCAATGCGTGAGCTGCAAGGAACAATTTTGACGAGGAAATAATGGTGTGCTCGGTCACATCATGGAGGGAACTTGCAAAATGGTCACATTGATACCAAGGTTTCCGTTTTCCGCAAACAACTGGGCTGTGTTCAAATCGAAAACCAGGCAGTCGGAGCTGCTAATGGTGGACTGGACACCGTCGTTGATGCTTCTTGGACAAGCCTCCCAGGTGAGTCGTCTTTTGTGCCCGTTCAGTTCCAGCCTTAAAATAAAAGTCACAAAGAAAATGAGATGTAATCAATCTTGTTAATAGGCGATTAGCGATCGCAGTGATCATAGGTCTCGGTGAGCAAATGCTTGTTCATATATCAGAAGGAAAATGTTGCAACATCTAGAAAAAACTAAACGCACAAAGTACATACGTGCGCAAATGCACATCTTATAAACGCGAACCATGTGCAGTCAGATGGAGCTTAAGTAGACGGTTGTCCAAACTTCGATGCGGCACATGTCAATTTCACACGATTACTAAGTGTTTGCCGCGACAAAACAGCACGGTTCGCGAACAAAGCATAAGATATTCGAGATAGTGCACATCCATTTTCTAGCTAAGGCTGAGCATATGCTGTTCTCGTCAGCTGAATGTAGATCACATCATCAGTGTGTAATCAATCGACGGAGTGCCGCCTATCGCTGTGAGCGCTGGGGGAGAGATTGTTCCTTTCGAATCGGAATGCGCACGTGATGTACATTGACCGAAGGAAGCCAACAATAACGTGTACCGTAAGTTTATTTAGGGTAGTTTGTAAACTACATAAATTGTTTCTAATCACATAACGGCACAGATGTGCAATCGTGCAGTATTTCTGTGCTGTGCGGCTAACATCGTGCTAAATTGATTGGCCACCGGTAGTGAGTCCCATGCTAAAACACGCTGTAGTCTCACTACCATTTCTATTTCTTTTTTGCAATAACTGTCTAGGCCTGGGCAACGTGACAGTATCTCAGCCCACGTGCAGTCGCTGACTGTGCGGCACTTTGCCTGGATCAGGCTTGTGCTTTCACATCACACACACAACGGCGAGCATAATACATTGAACAAGAGAAACAGGTTTTTGGACATTAAATTATGAGCCAGCTAGAAAACAAAAAGCTCTGCAGCTTAAACAGAGTACGTACTACACTAGGCTTTATTTATTTCTAATCAATCCACTAGAGACATGCGTTAAACACGTAGAGGAATACAGGTGATATAACGAGCTGCAACTAAAAAGCCTGTGAATTATTATTAAACACGGGTGAAACCAGATAGTAACTAGGACAATAACCAACACACCATACCATCCAATGTATTATTCCAATCAGGGCACCTCACCGGGTGTACACCACAAGCTCTTTTGCGATAAACAAGCGGATTCGGTCATGACATTGAGTAGACGAACGATCAAATAGACGAGCGAAATAACAGATAATTTGAAGGCAAACCTTATAAAACGTGAAGAATATCAGCGGAGAACAAAGGCTTACCGATACATAAATTGCTCCGCTTGCTTTCGCGTACCGATAAGTTGAACAAGCGCATAGAACAGCTGATCAGGGACACGCTCTTGCTTCTCCAGCACGAGCATAAACCGGTGACCGAAACAGGCTTGCATCATCACCCAATCTACCGCACCCGGAAGATTGATATCCGTGGCCAGGAACACAATGTCTTCACCTTGGAAAGAAAGATCGATCGTAAGCGGTAAAATGATGGCGTTAAAACTTTTAAATCTGAAACAAAAATGTCTATCGCAGGTTTATGAGGTATTTCATTGCAAACATGTAAAATGCACCACAACTCGAACTTGTGTGTTTTGCGCACTGTGAATTTTCACTTTTGCATTGAGGATATAAGTCGTTTTCATCACAGTTTTTCTATACTGTGACAGAAAAATTAGGAATAGTACCAGTGGCTGTACGGCTGCAACGAAACCGGTGTTATCAGCTCGGTACTTGTGGCAATCAATGTAGCATGATGCAACTGGTGTAGATTGAAGGTGACGGACAACTGTATGTGCGGGGAATCGGGGTTTGAAAGCATATAATTGTTTCCAGATTTTCGCTTGAATCTAAAGCACTTTCAAATTATCACTGGTGTAAACGCGTTTGGTTGCAAAATAGGGCATAGGAGAGAATACGTTTGTTATCAAAATGTCAGTTGCCCTTGCTGTGGGTCTCCTTCAATCGATGTCGGCTCTGGATGTGCATTATAAGCGTATAATGGAAAAACAGCGTTCCGAATGACTAAACGTTCCGATTCAGGAGGAACAATCCCTCCCTTAGCGCTAACAACGATAGGCTGAGGGCGTGCAATCGTGCAGCATTTCTGTGCTGTGCGATTAACATCATGCTAAATTGATTGGCCACCGGTAGTGAGCTGTATGCTGAAACAGGCTGGAGTCTCACTACCATTTCTATTTTCTTTCTCATATCTGTCTAGGCCTGGGCAACCTGACAGTATCTTAGCCCACGTGCAGTCTTTGACTGTACGGCACTTTGCCTGGATCAGGCTTGTGCTTTCATACTAGTATACGGAAACAAAACGCTGTGTGCACCTTGACAAAGGCAACAAAGGCGCTAGTCTAAGCTTGTTGCCCAATCCCAGTGTTCATCCCGCCTTGCAGGCTCCAAATTATAATAATGTTCAGGCTTAGATATAAAAGTAAGTAATGACAGTATTGAAAATGCAGGTTAGCTTACTCAACCAATTATAAGAACCAAAACGGTACAACTGCAATTCAGCTACATAGAATGGACACAACGCGAGCTTCGGTGCAGTCATTAAATGATACTAGTCGCGGTTTCCGCAGTTGACCATTATATGGAAATTATTTTTCACGTAAACAAATTAATAAATACGTAATAAAATCTGAAAGGAATAAAACCTGGGATTGATTACTAAAAATGAGGAACGATTCGACGGATCCACGAAATGCACTGGGATCGTATTGAGATCGAAAGAAAAAGAGAAACCTCGGATTAGGATTGCCTCAAACAGCGGATGATAGAGTCAAACATCGCGCAGGAGAAACATAAAACAAACTAAGACGTATGGCTACTTGAACCCGCAAATAATATAATAGTTAGACCCGGTAAGCTAATTTTTAAAGCACCTATAATAAAAAAATTAAAGGCTACACAGCCTCGACTTTTATCCACTTTCTTGTATTTCAATTTTCATTGTTTTTGCCAACCTTCAGTGAAATCGACTCATTGTAGAGCCACTACTGCAGCATCCGCAAACAATCAACTAGTTGATGGCTGAGACGGATAAGACAAATTGGATCGAGCAGTATGAAACAGCTAATGTAAAAATTTGCACTCGCTCTATGGAATCACTTAGAATGATTTACTAATCACCTTGCAGGGTAGTGATGCTTTTGTGATGATGCATCAAATGGGGTATGACTTGCTCCAATTCACCAATCCATTTACAGGAAGCCCCGGGACACGGACAATCGTAGGGACTGTATAAAGGAAAAAGTAAACAGGAGCGTGAGCAAAATAAAATCAACCGTTTACTGGTTTGCGGATAGTAAACTTCACGGAGCAACTGGATGAATGGCCGGGTGAATACACGAAGCCGCTGAGATTTACCGATTTCTATCGACAGCGATGCAAGCCACGCATCAGAGGTTGACCAGATTTGGTTATCAGCTGACTGAATCAAACCAACTGTAAGTATGAAATCACAAGCCTGGATTCGGACAAAATGCCTTTGTCACAGCTGGATGTATGTGCATGAAATCACAAGACGGATCCAGGCAGTGCCACAGTTTTAGACAGCATGTGGGCTAGGATAATGTCCGGTTGCTCAGGCTTAAGCATATAAGAAATAAAATAGTAGTGATACTATATGTCTAGGCCTGGGCAACCTGACAGTATCTTAGCCCATGTGCAGTCTCTGACTGTGCGGCACTTTGCCTGAATCAGGCTTGTGCTTTCATACCATGCAGGTCAGAACCGGTAGCAAATCAATTTAGCACGGTGTTATTTGCACATTACAGAAGTACTACATGATTGCACATCCGTGCACCTGTAATAGTTGTTATCGAATTATAATGAACGTGGGTTTTAACTGCCAAAAACGTGGATAAAAGGTTGGCACATGATCGATACTGGTGTGCACAAGGAACATATGTTTTCCTATCATCGCCTATAGGTTCCATGGGTTGAGCATTTAGCTAGGGTTTCACTAGTATAAAGCGATAGAGAAAGATGGTTTCAGCAACTGGCCGACCACGATGTTCCGAATCAATTTTTTGCACTTAAGGTTGGCACCAATTTTACACTTTGGAATAATGAGAAAATAGGGCGTAGATATAGAACACCAAGTTAACATATATAGATGTCACGGTTTAGGTCACGCATTGTAAATAGAAAATCATCGCTTTTCTAACGCGACTTTTGGCCGCCCCTTACTCAGAATGGCGTCGTTATAAGAGGGCCAGGATTTTTATTTGCATCAAGCAGATGAAGGCATTTGCAGATAAACTGGATATACTTGGGGCGAGCAGTCTTTTCTGTTAGGGTCCGAGAGATCAGATCTTACTCTCAATGATAGGACTCAAAATCGCGTTGAGTGTCGGTATTATTGCAGACACTATCCTGGAGCGCTTGATTAACCTTTTATGTTGTCAGGTGCTGTCTTGCTGATGTCGCTCTCCTCGCTCACAACACTTGATTGAATGAGTTTGATGCAGCGTGCAGGCACCTCATTCCAGTGTGTCTATGCTTGCTATACAAAACAGGTTTGGTGGCCGTATGTATGAAATCAAAAGCCTGATCCAGGCAAAGAGCCGCACCGTCAAAGACTGACAGTTTACGTCACACTTTTCTCTGTATATTTCGAAATTTATCGTGTGATGATTGTATGGCAGTGAAGTACTGAGTATTGCTGCCGATGTAGTGACGATATAATGGTTATGTACAGTTTCTCACGATCGTGCGAATTATCACTGCACCTAAGAAACAGCATTAGTTGGTAACTTTATCCAACACGAAGAATGCAGAAAGCAACATTTGAGGCAATCGACTTTGGGAATTGCACGCCTTCGCATCAGCACGTCGCTAACGGTTGAAGGCTGCATCCCGACATAAGCTAGAAACACCTACAGCAAATTCGACGGTAAAGTGGTAAACTGTCAACATTTCCGAGAGAGTGTTATAAAAGATTGACAGAGACAACCTTCGGCAGCAGTTTCATACAATGATTTTAACTTAAGCGACCTAATCTGTTCCGTGGTTGCTCACATGCTTGCACTTGAACAAGTTGGGATAAAAATATAAACTAGGTAAACGAACCGCACCGAAATTCGCAGACGGCTTCATGATCAGCTTTGGTGGTGTAATGGAATGTTTCGGAACATCCACTGGTCGAATACTTGCAAGGAAAGAGTACACTCGACGCTAACTTCTCCATTGCAAGGTTTCGTATGTTATCTGAGTAAGAGAAAGAGTGGAGTATCAATTAGTATGATGAATCGATACCCCGGGGGCTTTGAAATTTATTAAAGAGTTAACCATCACAGTAAAGAGCAAATGTGTGCATAATTTACAGTGGTATGTTTCGGCAGTGGAAAATAAATTGACTTGAAAGCACATTAACCGCTTGAGTTGAAAAATGTGATAGCCGCACAACGGAGACAAATTAGATTCAACACATAGTCGCAATTCTAAATAATCAAACACTGTGAGTTGCAACGGAGTTTGATAAATCTTTAAGGGTTAACAGGTAGACATTGTTAAAAAATGATCGTTATGTGTATCTATGCAATAAAGCAGAACATGAAAGTTAATTAAAAAATGAAATACATTTCGTCAAGCCTTCTGGTGTTCCAAAGTTTGTAGTGGATGAGATACGTTGAGTCGATTATTGGTAAATCCTGGAAACAAATATGAATCTGATCACTTGGTACGGCAGCTCATTAATATTGACGAAAATTCAACCAGTAATCATCTGAGCAAACGAAGCGACAGTAATGTTTACCGGTAACCAGCAGTGCAGCAGATTTCTGAGCATTCTCAGCATTTGGAAGAACTTTGTCCAAAGAGAGTAGAACGTCCTTTCGAATCGATGTAGGTTATAAAAACGCAAGCCTGGATCTAGACCGTGTCGCGGTAACAATTGAAATAGTTTCGGGTTGCAATGGTCGACATATAACAGAAAATGGCAGTGTTTTCGCGTGCAATTCAGTGTCAGAAGAAAATCAATTTCGCAATTTAACCCCGGAAATGTTCATGTATAGTCAAACTCATTGATTGTGTTAACTTGAGAGATTGCGGTCAAAATTATCAACTCCATATAGTGGAAGTTGGTATAAACATTTTACCTTCCGATAAGAAACGAGAATCACATGGAGCTAACAAAATTTATCTCATCAATCGTTTCATCGCTAATTGTTTCTAAATAACTTTAATGATGTACCAGAAGAAAGTAAAACATGACCGCGTAAATTGTGTGGATACTAATTTACTATTTTGGAGATCTTGACCACAAAATGTGGACTATCATTGATGGCAGCACTCTATAGCAGGAATAACCAATATCAATTTCTTATCGCTTTACTTTTTGTTTTATTTGCTCCACAGGTGGATCAGCAAATATTAATGTATAGAACCACACCAACCCACGTATGGGGATCAGAGACGAAACCGTTGAAGATCGCTATCCAGTCACGATCCCACCTTTGAACGCCATGGTACCCAATCATTGGGCATTTACATCCACCTTCACTACCTTGTCTTCACTTGACCGCCTCGAAACACTCACCAATTACATACATACATCACCAATTACGAGCGACTTTAGGGTTTCGTGAGTGCCGAGTCTGTCTTTAACTATTGTAGTATTTGCCTTTGGATTTATACGGAAAACGGAAGTATTGCGCTACATTGCATACAGACTGCAGTGTCAGTGACGCTAGAGATTATCCTAGGGTGTCAATGGTCAAACGCCTGAAACGATCGGATACTCAGTGAACTGAGCCCCTGCGTCTAACATCAACAAAATAATAATGGACGGATTGCTGCTTGATAAACATGTATTGTGATTTTTGAGACTGATCCAGGAGCTGCGCCGTAAAGCGTTCAACGAGTAAAACGCATCACACACATGATCAACCCTTAACTTTACTTCATCTTTCAACTGACCACTAGAACCGAAGCACTTGAAAACGGAAACACAATCGGAGAACTCTAGAATAAATTGTTGGACATCTGGTGCAACACTCGACGAAAATGTCTTTGTTGTTAAAGCGTTTATCTGAAGATGGACTTTTGAATCAAAACTGTTGATATGTTTAAAAGCGTCCTGAAATTTTGATCAAAAGAAATGAGGTCATAAACGTAGTTTATATCAGAGATACGTCAAGACTTGAACCCGTTGCTAGCCCTTTAGTGGGTGATTCATGATTCAGGGTAAGATATGGTTAAACAGAACAGACAACGACAGGAAGTCTTGACAGGAACTACGTTCGAGTTAAATTCACAGGATTCATTAAGGTATACGCAAAAGTAGATTTTCGATAGGCTTTCACTAGGCAACGAGTTTCAAGGAACCTCATCCGATTGCAAGTTTTCCACATAAACAATCAGTGTTCCGGAATCAAACGCAAGGTGAATATTTGGTTCACGAATTTCGGCCCGGGGTAGAACCCGCATAGATTTACACTCGAAGCAACGTAGCAAGCGGCTTAACTGCAGTATCAATGCGGCTTATTCAGTGGTAGTTAAAGCACGCCAATGTATAACAGCCTTAAGGATAGTGGCAAGATAAAAACATGCCTGTTGGTAACACTTCCAATTCCAGACAGAATAAAATAGTCGGAGCAATAAATATACGCATCGCAAAAGATGTAATAAATTCAAAGAAAATTACGTAATCTTTAGGCGATTTACCATTCACCCAACATCCCGTGATCAGGTTGATCACCATAATCAACTAGGTGGACGCAGCTCTGTAATGCAGCAGTGAGTTGTAACGGCCGATAGGCCATTCAAGAACTGACTGAAGCTCTCAGCCCAGACAAACTCTTCATCAAGATTAAAAATCAGCTACCTTGAACACAGAAGTGCAAGTGTGCAGCACTTTTGTGATGTGCAGCTAACACCGTGCTAAATTGAATTGCCATCGGCAGTGAGCTGCATGCCAAAATATGTTGGAGCGTCACTGCCATTGCTATTTTATTTTCGTTCATCATATCTATTTAGGTCTGGGCAACCTGACAGTATCCAAGTCCACGTGCAGGTGAAGACTGCATGGCAATTCGCCTAGATCAGACTTGTGCTTACAAATATACATACCCGTGATACAACTGTAGCTTCCAGATACGATGGGACTCAGATGATACAAAGGCTTATATATTCGCGGTAGTAAACGTTGCAGGTGTAGATTCACACCGAGTAAAACTGTTGATTCTTTAGAGGATTGAATCGCCATTCAACCAAGCATCGTTCGCTTAAACACAGAGTTTATAGTGTTTTCTGATATGTAGTCTTGCCATTAGCGAAAAAGTGTGCCTTCGATTTGTAAAGCTACAACCCATGTTGCTCAACTGGACTACGATTACAATCCAACTTTTGCAAAATCTCATCTATAAATTTTCTTCATGGTCCCGGATTTCTCGAAACTACCACTTTCAAGCGCCTCTTATGGGTTTACCTGTGACAGTTCAGTAGTCGAAATCGGATCGTTGCACAAGGTGTGATCACGCCTAGTGCATTCCATGTGTACGCAAATGGGCTAAGATACTGTCAGGTTGCTCATGCATAGGCAGATATGGCAGAGATTCTACGTAAACTAATCTGGCATCACATGGTTCGTGAAACAGAAATTTTAGAGGTTCAAGGCGCATACAAAAAGAAAATTTGAAGAACAGGTCTGTACAGTGGTGCGAAAAATGGGTTAAAGATTAATCACGTCAAACTCGCAATTTAAACTAGAATTATCATTGGGAACCACCTGAACGGCAGATGACCGAAGACCTGGTTTAAATACTTTCAATATAGCATCAAATAAAAACTCTGTCATTAAATTGGATAGAAGTTTGCCTCAATCAGAATTGGAAAATCCGTTGTGGTCGAGATGAACGCAATACCTGAGACACATATGCGAATGTCATTGTACATGACAGATAGAGTTACACGAAGCACAGAGGACGTATAGAATGTAATGGCTGCTGGTCATTTTTCGAAACAAACATTGCGTGATTGACTATTTAAAAGACAATGCTGATCGATTCTGCTTCATAGACGAAATCAGAATCGTTCACCTGTCAAGCATGGCTAGAAGACAATCAAACCAGAGTTTCTATCAGAGAAAACTAGGAATTTATCATCACGAAAGCCTTTGAACTCTTCAGGACGTACAACTTCAGGAACAAGTATCTATTTGCATACGACTACAAAATGGGGCTCAGGCTGTTCACCATCAAAACACGAAAACAGTATGGCGATTCCTTAACTACGTGAATCGATGGCAAAATAACTACGCAATAAATATACACAGGTGTATAAAGAAGAAGCAAAATAGGTTTCGATCATATGGTTGTGTATCTATAGTACATTTAGTTTTGATATACAATGGAAGATTAGTTATGACGATTAGTTATTAAAAATCGCGAAACTAATGAGAAATATTTTGTGGTGAAATAGCAATAGTGAACCTGATAAGCTATAACAAATGTGAAACAACGAATCAAAAATATGAAACAATTACCAAGATTGCCACGGCAGGTAGGACATGAAGACAGTTTGGATCGACACGGGGCGCAAACAATATGACCACTTTGACATTGCAAGATCGGAGGGAGGGCATAGTCCATGCACACGGGGCATTCAAACAAGCTTGCTAAATCCACATTCGAATCTTGTGAGGATTGTCCAACTGGATTAATCACACTTGAGGACGCAGTGGGTACAATACCATTTATAGAAGGAGAACGGCTGTGAGCAATATTGTGATTAGCTATTAACGGGGCAGTTGTTCCGATTTCTCGTGAGGGTAAGTTGTACGGTGACAATAAATCTCGCTGGAACGCGTTGATGGGAAGAATTGCCATGGTGTGTCCAACGGAAGACTCGCCTGGGGTAATATGATTACGATGGATGGCCCGTTTATCTGGACTAGCTAGCGAAGTGTTATTATGTGCTTCAACATTAACTGGAATATCATCCACGTTTTGAATCATTGGTCATCAAAATGTACAAAAAAAGATCAAAAATATTCATGAGACGCGCGAATAAGAATAAAAAATGATGGCACAACTTATTAGTTAAAACAACATTTTGAAAAATAATTGGATATTGGATGGTACTTTCTTCAATTAATGGAGATTATAGATGATTGTAAATAATTACACCGCTAGCAAGATCGTCAGTCTCCTTTATCTAATTTTGTATTGGTCATATGTTTGATAAAATGATATTAATACACACTTCAATAATTTTGGGGAGTCAGTGCTGGAAATGATGAACCGCAGCGTCAGTTAATTATCATTGTCCCACGTATAATATGTGCAGCTTTTTGGAGCACATATGCACACTTTTCATTATAAACAGTGAGACAAACAAAACTTACATGCAGATTATTCTCAATGCGGGTAACGCGAATTTGGATTCTTTGAGCGCCAAAAAATTGAAAGGGAATGAAATTTCCGTATCAGGGCGATGTGGCATGCAAGAAGATGGAGTAGTTTTGAACTACGATGTGCAGCAGATTTTGACTGTACCTGGCAGCGTCAACGTTGATGAAGCTGTATTCCTTTTGCAACAGAATGGATATCTTATCATAACTCTGCCATTCTTTTCACCAACTGATAGAATTGGAACTGAAAACCACCCACTAAATGACACGGGAAATTTTTCAGGAAAATTGCAAAATTGTGTTAATGGAACATATTTTCAGAGCCATTTGGATCAACATCAGACGTTGCGAGAGGGGAATCATTTATTGCTCAAAATTCCTTTGGATAGATCTTACGACATAGAGCAGATAAGTGTTAAGGTCGTTGATAGAACGATTTGCGTCAGTGCGATAAGTACTGAAGAGCAATTGACGGATAGACCTTATAGCGTCCACAGAACATTTTACAAAGAATATCAAGCTTCTGATAGCAACCCTAATCCAGATAATATTGAGATTAATCTACAAAACAACTGGCTATATGTAAAGGTAAGCCTATTGGATCATTAGGTAACTGGACAGCCACATTCCTAGCAACACTTTGATTCCAGAAAATACATTTGAAACGTAATAAATGATTTTTACAAGTTGATCGACTTCCTTTTGATGTTATTACAAAACTACATTTTTGCCCATGTGTTTTAATTCAGTGGCGATAATGTCACCTAAACACTTTGGTGCACTAATATTTCAGCATTCGTACATTGTGGGTCGTTGAACGCGTTAATAAATGTTATGGGAAAATGATCGTTTTACTAAAATTCATGTGTCTAATTCTGCTGCGATCTGCAAATGAATGGAACAATAATGCATTTCGGGATTGTCAGTTGTCTGTCTCAATCGAGGCAAGCAGTGACATTTGCAATTATCCATAAGGAGTGTGATATATTTAACTCTTAAAATTCATGTTAAAATACAAAGAAAATACAGCGATTTTGAGGGTATTGTTAAGAGGAAATACCTACTACAATATTCTGAATACATTGTAATAAATATTAGATATATTGAATGAAATTACATTTATTATTTTATAACATCAAAATATATATTTTATGTTATACTAGATTATACTACCTAACATTATTTATAAATATATCATATTAGATTTCATTGCCATAATTCATTTTGTGTTTTCCAATTTACTGTATTTTATCAATTGTTACTACATTAAAATTTATTAGATTAAATTTCTGTGTCCATTTTATTTTGAATTTATTTAATTATTTTTATTTATCTTCCTTGTGAATTATAATAATCAATGAAATTATTCTAATTAATTCAGTACCAATTCCATTAAACATACTTGATTTGTCATTTTTAAATGATCAATTAACAGCACTTTGCATCTCAAATATTTTTCATGTATTATCCATTGATTTATTTAGAAATACTTCTTGGATTTATTTAATTGAATCAAATTACCTAACGAGTCATTATCCCCTCATTTCTGTTATAGTTGGTTGCCTAGCCCGAATAAATAATGCGCACGAAATCTGTTGTGCAATGAAATCTGTATGCAATCGTCTAGACCAGATTTGGGTAACGTTTTGATTATGGCAAAGAACCTTCATCAAGTCAGGACCGCTAAGCAGCCAATAATAAGCTTTGGGATGTTTCAATTAACGTGCGCGTTAAGAGGATCAGTGATCGATTTGAATAATAAGGTATGTATTAACATGAAACTGAAACCAGTGAACATGGTCAATGTCGATTGACATAGCTGCCCATACGTGTGAATGTGCATAACTAATGAGGTTAGGGTTAAACACGTTTTAAAAAATGATAATTAACTATTAAGTATAGGATTGATATTTACCTTAGCCTTAGTGCTTTGAGAAAGATTGCTGAAATCACTGCTCAATCTAACCTATTGACTGCACGTCAACCTGTCTTAGCAATAATCGAATTTATGCTTACTTGAGTTGACTCGATAGACCAAGGGTGATAGTCAAGATAAAGAATATGAATACGTTGCTTTCTCCCCTCCACGTTTAACAATATGCTGCTCAAGTTTAATTCAAAACAGAGGTGGTGGGTGGAACGTTAACTATGCATGCTATAACCCTCATTCTATAGAAGCTTCTGAGTCAGAAATCGATCTTTACCTATACATTTTCCGATTGATTTCACAAAATTTACTTTGTATTAATAACACACTAGCACAAAAATAGTTCAATCCACTGCAGAATCTGTTGTGGTTTTCAATTTGATGCTCCATGAATACATGTCAACCCATGTGCTGCGGTTGTCTCTATTAACTATAAGAAGCATACAAGATTTACTTCATATACCTCGCCATTCTTTGGTTTTTATTTAATTGATTGCTTTCCTTACAATGAAAATGTTTCAGAAACGGTTTTGATAAACAGGGTTCGCGAGATAACTAATTTTCGATATCTTATCTAATGTTCCACTCTGTGTGCATGAGTATAACTAAAATGGTGACAGATCCTTATGAAGCGTCGTACCATAAACTCAGTTAACTGAATAAGCGCATTTGCTATGCGAACA
>JACCGJ010019311.1:0-13429 GCA_013407085.1 Atriophallophorus winterbourni | reverse complement strand
AAGCATTCGGTACGTGCCTGCGATGTAATTTGGCTGTCTTGATGATGATTGATGAGGTTCCCTGGCCGAGACGACGAAGAGAAAATGAGAAAAGTGAGACTCCAGCGTATTTCGCAGACAGCTCAAGATCTGTAACAAATCAAATTAGAAGGTGCGCAGAAGTACTGAAGTATGGTATGGTATGAATGAAATCACAGGGCATGATCAGGGACAAAGTGCCGCCACACGTGAAACTGCACGTGGGCACGAACAGTCGGTTGCCCAGCAATGACGTTACTGTAGGAATTGCACACCCGTCTGTGATTGTCAAGTGGAGATCGGGAGATTAAGTTCAAATGAGCAATCACAATGGCAACAAGGGTTGTGCTGGTGGGGCCGTGAGCATTGCAAAGCTGGTCCAACTTAGGTACATTGTGTGGATCCATAATCAAGAGGTTGGCTAGGCAAACCTGGATTAACATTCGGCTTTCAACTAGACTTTGACCTACCACTTTTCCAACTGGTTGAAGGCGCATTGATTGAACCTGATTCTACGGTACCCACTGATGACGACAGATAGCAGAACCACGGTGTGAATGCGCATGTAAGCTATATGAGCAAGTAATAGTTTAATCGTTCATTAACGCCTCCAGTACTTCGCCAGAAATTACTCTGATTCTGTATAGAAGCACAGTGGTTAGTTGTAAGAACTCTATTTCACAGAGGCTTTAAAACCAAACATTGTGGGACAGGCGAACACAGTTGCAAGGCTATATAACCCTAACCATTCGACGAGTATAAGCAGTCCTAAACCGGTTGATATAGATGCGAGTAAATAACCTGAATGAAACTAGTGTTTTTCAAAGTTTTTCAACGGAAATCTTACCCGATCGACATCCAAGTTTACCACGTTCTCTTTCGGAGCTGTGGTCAAGGTGACAGGAGCAGCTGCGACATTCGGATCAGGAGAGACGCAGAGGTGCGTGGGTAGGGGTGTAGTAGTAAGCACAGGGGACTGATGAACGATGGACGGTTCCACGTAGCAAGGAAGTGGATATTGGCCACTATTCACATGGAGTATAGTCGGATGCTCGATCGAAAGAGACGGCGCGACCAAAGAGAAGTTTGCTTCTGAGTCGGAAATGCAGGGTCTGCTCGCCAGCGCAAGGTCGTTCGACTCGGTCTCAGAAACCGAACCCACTGCACTATCAACTCGGCTGTGCTTCGCTTGTCGCAGGTTGATAGGGATACTGCCATCTGATTGGTCCGAGAAACTAACGGTCCGAGATGAGTTCATCAGGGCGTTTGAGAGTGCGGGTAGGTTCAAAGAGAACTGATGCTGACGTACTTTTTCACCCAGCAATAGGTAGGTTGCCATGAGATGGTCGTAGGCACGAGAATTTAAGGACTGATTGGGGTGAAAAAGGGAAATCCCATAAACAATCGTGAATAAGTGATTACATAAAGGTGGATAATGAAGCAAAGAATGTTTGAGCGAATGAAGGTCAATTAAACTAATTCGATAGAGCTTTACTTCCAGTCGCATCCGTGTGCGAACTAGCGCAGTAGGTACAGAATCGCAACTGTGCAGTATTTCAGCCCAGTACAGACGAAACTCTAATGAGCTAGAACCCCCTGCCAGTATTGTCTGAACAGTTACTGAATCTCACCACCACCATCATCATTATCATCATTAGGAATTGACTGGATCTCAGGTCATGCTAAATTTATCAGAGTGCCGAGAACATAGTCTGGATGGGTTTTGAAGTAGTATTTCATGTAGTGAGGAGAGGCCTAAAGTGTTCCGACTACCCACGCTTGTCACACAAGTAACCAGTGCGGTAAACTGAGTCAGAAAGTATGTTCACACGAAACCACCAACTTGGAAACAGGCTGTCATAGCCGGGGGTGACAGTGGGGATAAGCTCCCACTGTTTATAAAATGTTTCCATATGGCGTGCGTCTCAAATAGCCTCTGACAACCAAGTCCAGCTTCTGGACTGCACGAGTTGCTCCCCGAGCCCGGTGGAACTGCTTCTACCAACTGGAGAAGAGGCGAGGGCGAGTGACTGGTGCCTGAAAACCAGTTTGCTTCGGGCAGATGGAGCTCGTTAGACTGGAAGGGCATTTCATCTAAGGGAATAAAAATCCTGAATTTAGACCTCCGCTGCCTTGCAGGATATCCGATCGCGGAAAAGGCTTCGGGAGAAAATCCTGAGGAAAAATCTGGAGCAGTCTCGCAGTTGGTGCATACAACCTCTTTCTGGCAACTCCCTGCTGTTTTGCAGGTCGCACTTGGTTGCGCAAAGTCTAGAAAAACTGACTCGAACAAACGCCGAGTGGTGCTGGGGACGCCGCTTGGTACCCAAATTCCCAAGACTCTTCATTGAAGCCGACTCATCCTCCAGGAGAAGATAGTCGCACAAAAGTAAAAGTAAATAAACAGACATTATGATTCACAACTTCAGAGACTGCGTAGATTGGCAGCGAGGTTGTAAAAGAACGACAGACACGTAGCGGACGACTGGTGGAATTTTTCTAAATCCTAAGCGTGATCTCCTGAAAGAAGCTAATACGTGTCACTACGTTTTACGGGAGTGGTCAATCCTACATGGAATTTCAATCGAGTGCTGTCAGGGGGTGAAATAGTGACGTTTTGCCATGCAACACAAAGTACACACCGGGCTGAATGCATAACAAAGCGCAAGAAGAGAAACCCTGCGCCGATTGTGTGAGGCTGTGTCGTGACAGGAGAACAACAATGTTCCCGTCCGTTTTGTTAGTAGAATTATGAGCATCAGCCACAAACAAGAGACATCATATTGAGGGGGGACAAATTGGAGGAATTCGGCAACACAAAGCCTCGGTACCATCAGAGATGCACCGCTTTTGCACGTACGGGAATGTACTTTTTTCACTTTTGTGCGACTATCTCCTCTGGAGGATGAGTCGGCTTCAATGAAGAGTCTTGGGAATTTGCGTACAAAGCGGCGTCGCCAGCACCACTCGGCGTTTGTTCGAGTCAGCTTCTCTAGCCCTTGCACAACCAAGTGCGACCTGCAAGGCAGCAGGGATTTGCCAGAAAGAGGTGGTGTGCACCAACTAACCGTTCCAGATGTTTCCTCAGGGTCTTCTCCCGAAGCCTTTCCCGCGTTCAGGTATCCCACAAGGCAGCGGAGATTTAAAATCAGGGTTTTCATTCCCTTAGATGAAATGCCACTCCCAGACTAACGAGCTCCATCTACCCGAAAACAAATGGTTTTTCAGGCCACCAGTCGCTCGCCTCGACCCCTTATCCTGTTTATATAGAAGGAAGCAGTTTCGCCGGGCTTCTGGGAGCCACTCGTGTAGGCCTAAGGGGACTTGGTTGTCCGAGGCTATTGTGAGACGACGCCATAATGAGAGCATTTTATACACAGGGGGAGCTTATCCCCCCTGCACTATAACAACCTTTGGCACCGGAATGTGTTCGCGGACAGGGTATAGAGGACCGCACGCGAAATGCATTCTAGCAAATAACTACGGAAAGGAAAAACAGGTAGACCCTTCGACCACAAACACATAGAACTCAATTGTGAAAAAAGAATACTGATGATGAACTTCGTCGATGCCCAAATGACCTCGCGGTTTAAAGTATCAAATGAGGTGAGGAGGTCTAGAAGAGTGAATACAGGCAACCTTGGATGAGATGCATACGCCTCAACGAAAACATGCAAACGTCCGAAGGAGATTTCGACATGCCATCCATACAGAATTGCTGAGAAAACGCAATGATTTTTTTCGCTAGAGAAGAAAGTAAGATTAGAAATTTACCTCCATAATTTTCGTCCGACTCATACCGTAGGATTCCATGAGGAGGAGGACGAATTCATTGACGCGTCCAAGCTGCAATGTGAAAAATACCAAACAGCTACCAGAGTGATTTTTTGCGCATGTTAGTAGAAAGCGAGTGTGGAACATATTGCGACCGGATGGCAATAAGTAAATACTTGCAGTACGCCACTCTTGAATCATGCAGCATTTCTGTGCTGTGCGGCTAACATCGTGCTAAATTGATTAGCAAACGGTAGTGAGGTGCATGCTGAAACACGCTGGAGTCTCACTATCATTTCTATTTTCTTT
The DNA here is from genome assembly GCA_013407085.1 of Atriophallophorus winterbourni. Lineage (NCBI taxonomy): Eukaryota > Metazoa > Platyhelminthes > Trematoda > Plagiorchiida > Microphallidae > Atriophallophorus > Atriophallophorus winterbourni. The sequence goes on along the minus strand of JACCGJ010019311.1, from coordinate 9,328 downwards.
GGCATATCTGTCTAGGCTTCGGCAACCTGACCGTATCTCAGCCCACGTGCAGTCTCTGACTGTTCGACACTTTGCCTGTAATCAGGCTTGTGTTTTCATTCATTCATTCACCATTTCTATTTCCCCCTCATATATGTCTAGACCTGTGCAACCTGACAGTATCTTAGCCCACGTGCAGTCTCTGACTGTGCGGCACTTTGCCTGGATCTGGCTTGTGCCTTCATACCATCATACCATACTCCTGAATCGAACCGTACAATTCACGTGAAATGCTGTGGAGTATGAGATTATCGGGTGCTTGCTATGTATAGCCATGGTCGACATCGACCGGAGGAGACCAATTATGGGAAAATTGTGAGCGATCAAGTACCTGTAATCGTGTAAAGAAATGTGATCGCAATCGGTTAGAGTCCCGCTCAGCGAAATTAGAAATTCCCAATTCTCCTCCTAGCTGTCGCCGATACTTTCATTCTGTGTGTGTCTTTTTAAGCGTCGAAACATTTATTCGAAATTTGGACAAGTATTTGTTGCACATCGGTTTGACGACACTCATGGAAATCCCCCGGAGCGGATGGAATCACACCAACTGTACTGAAATCCAGTCACCAGCAGCTGTGTGAACGATTAAGTGAATTGCTTAAACATTCTCTAACCGAAGGAGTGGTGCCAACAAAATGGAAGACAGGGGTGATTTCACCTATCTACAAGGGTGGTAGATGTCCAGATCCTGTAAAATACCGTCTTGTCACCCTACTTCCTGTGATATCCAAAGTTCTAGAGCGCATAGTGACGGAAAAAATAGTTCACTACTTGGAATCACAAAATAGACTATCTGTAGCGCAGCATGGTTTTCGTAAATCTCGCTCATGCTTGACAAAACGGAACCAAGCGGTTTGACGGAACGAAGAGCTAGCATCCATGTCAAACAAGCTTCTCCAACACTCCACTTAACAACACTAAAGACCAAGTAAACACTTTAAGAGATGAATACATTGATAGCCAGGTAATGCCTTTCGAGAACTTATTTTCAAATTAACACAAAATCTTCACGATGGTTGTAGAAGAGTCACTAATGAACGTCTTTTCGGATTTCATTGTTGCACAGCAAGGGTAAACTTTCGGTTGATTACTATTCATGACGATACCTGCACGTTTGACACAATCCATACACTCAGGTCACTTATTTAGTCATTTGCAAGGATGTGCAATCACGCAGAGTACTTTGTGCTATGCGGCTCACCCGTGCTTAAAATTGATTGGTAGTGAGCTGCATGCTGGAAACACGCTGGAGGTCTCACTTACACATTTCCTGTTCTTGGTATATCTCAATCTGTTCAATGGCGGTCTTGCACTAAGCATCTTCTTGGAGTGTTTGCTTAACCTTGTATGTTGTCAAGCGGAGTGACGAAAAATGCTTGTTATGATGTATGGCAGTGAAAGCCGCAAGGAAGCTGCCATGCTGATGTCGCTCTACTCATTCATGAAACTTGTTTGAATGCATGTTCCATTTGAGGTATAGGCACCTCTTCCCAGTTTGTTTGTACTTACTCTTCTAAGATCAGTAGATATTTAAGTCCCACCCTTCCCCATCTTTAGTATTTACTTGTTTCATGGTTGTGTGGCAGGTAAGTATTCGGTACGCCGTACTGGCGTAATGCTGTAAGGATGATGATTGAGGCTGAAAAACGACAATATCTTAGCCCACGTGCAGTCTCTGACTTTGCGGCACTTTGCCTGGATTAGGTTTGTGCTTTCATTCATTCATTCGTCATGGTAGGAATGAAGTACGCGGAAAAAACGTGCACAGACCTCCAGATCGGCAGCCAGATTGGATCCCGGTTCAAGATGAGGAGCACCACGTGACACACGCTCCAGGGACTCATCCACACCGGATCCCATACAACACGAGTATTCATCCACGTTAGCCGAGCATTGCGGGGGAAGCGGATCGGTGAACCATGGATGTTGGAATATCTCACGAGTCGTAGGACGTTTGCAAGGTTGTTTGGATAGCATCCAGCGAATTAGACGCTCACAAGCTGAAACCGATCAACATGCACAATAAAAATTGATTTAACTTTGCTGAAATTTAACCAGTCATCATCATCATCATCACAGACAGCATTACACCGGTGGCGCGTACCGAATGCTTAACTGCCACACAATCATGAAAAAGTAAAATCCTAAAAGATGGGGAAGGGTGGGACTTCAATAGCTACGGATTCTATAGAAGAGTAAGCACAAACAAACGGAGTAGAGGTGCCTACACCTCGAATGGAACATGCATTCAAACAAGTTTCGTGAACGAGTAAAGCGACATGAGCACTGCAGCTTCCTTGCGGCTTTCACTGTCATGCATCATAACAAGCTTTTCTCGTCACTCCGCTTGACAACATACAAGGTTAAGCAAACACTCCAAGAAGATGCTTAGTGCAAGACCGCCATTGAACACAGTTTCTGGACATATTATGAAGCGTATCTAGTCATTGCGATATCTGATCGCGGGGACACCAGCCTGGAAGACGCGCTGCGCCGACTTTGGAAAGGTTACTGGTAAGGGTTTTTAACTGCTTATGCCATGTGACGGATTGGCCACCCCGAGATTTGCGCCAATCTGGATGTGGTGTCGCAAAAAGAATCTGTTTGGGAAGTCGGTGGTCCGACATCCGTAAAACGTGACCCAACCAGCGTAACCTATGCATGTTGATTTGCTTCTCTATATCAACATTACTAGCGAACAGCTTATTCCGAAGAGCATCGGTGCGTATGCGATTGTAACAGCTAACCCCTAGAATGTTGCGGAGACAACGGTTGCCAGATTTAACCAGTAAGTCGGTGTGATTGGTTTATTTTTAAAGGTTATTCGCAACATGCTCTGTATTTAGGACATGCAAACGTCCGGAATCGAGGCTAAACGGAACTTGAACACTGCTGCTCTTTCTACAATTCGCGTGCCTGCTCAAACCAGGCACACTTGGTCAGTTGATTGCATCCAGGCCAGAAAGAAGTGGCGCGTGTTTTTTTTGTTCGTCGCTTAGGCTGCGAGTGCGGCGGACATGAGACAATAGTGCTGCGATTTGCACACGTGACGAGCACGGAAGGCCAGTGCGACCTTGAAACAGGGTTTCGTTGAAAATGGTTCGTTTAAGGAAGGAGGCACGAGAATTGGTTTAGCTGCGCGAACGCGCACTGATCACAAGCAGTATTTAGATGAATCGTTTTCTTTTGATTTTAAAATTAATAAAGATCCGAAGTATACCGATTGATTTGGTGAGTTTTTGTTGCTAATAGGGCCACTAGAGCTATCAGAATCGGTGCATAGCATAGATTTCGTCACCGTAAAGTGGCTCAAATGACATGACGGTGCTAGAATATGCAAAATGCTAAAAAGATGCTAAAAATTGCTGGGTTACAACACGAGTTGTTGTAAACCGTAGAGAAAATCGAAGCAAACGATATACAAAAATTAAACACGAAATAATCACGGGATGCAGATGTTAAAAACTCAATCCCAGATTTAACTGCTTCCTTTATTAACTCTATCTACTAAAAATTAATCCAACGCCGATGTCTATGATCGGTTTACGGATGTCGCAAGTGGGACCTGGCCTAAAATCTGCGCGGATCTCGCTTCTAACCGCCGAGCGTGGGTGGCTGCAATCTGTGACGTCAACGAAGCCGACTCATCCTCCAGGAGGAGATAGCCGCACAAAAGTAAAGTAAAAGTAATGCCGATGCAGATGACGTCACTTGGTCACACATTTCTCATGCCCCATCATCATTAGAGACACGTCATACTCGACGCAATAATCCGCGCCATTAACTAAATTGACTTAGCCTCAAGAAGATATTCGCTCAAAAGTAAAAGATAATGCTCGAATACAATTGACCACAACTTACAAAGAGAAAGCCAGTAAGGGACGCGAAAACTGGCCGAAAGAACTTGATTTTTCAAATGTGGCAACGGCTGCGCATCGAATGGGAGCATACCGCAAACCATGACGTACAACACGACACCGAGGCTCTGAAAACAAAAGGGACAAATAAAACACCGAAAGAATACCGTTAAGTAATCATGCTCAAGTCGGTATGGTATGAAAGCACAAGCCTGATCCAGGCAAAGTACCGCACAGTCAGAGATTACACGTGGGCTAAGCTACTGTCAGGTTGCCCGGGCCTAGACAGATATGAGAATCACAAAATAGGATCCAGGCAAAGTATCGCACAGTCAGAGAGTGCGCGTGGGCTAGCTTACTGTCAGGTTGCCTAGAACAAGACAGATATAGAAAAGCACGAAAAACGGGCAGTGAGTCTTCAGAGTGTTTTCGCACACGCTCTGCACAATTACACAGCAGCATTTATGTGCTGTGCGGCTAACATCGTGCTAAATCGATTGGCCACCGGTAATGAGCTGCATGCTGAAACACGTTGAAGTCTCACTACCATTTCTATTTTCTCACTCATATCTGTCTAGGCCTGGGCAACCTGACAGTACCTTAGCCCACGTGCAGTCTCTGACTGTGCGGCACTTTGCCTGGATCAGGCTTGTGCTTTCATACCGTCATACCATCATACACAGACGCGCAAGATTCAACATAAACAAAGCTGGACTAAACTGATGAGCCTTGTGTTAATAGCGAGAACCATCCTCTTCTTCATCAGTAGCCAAAACCGAATGCTATACTTCTATACACTTATGACACGATAAATAAATGGGAAAGGAGAGACCGAAAGAGTTGTGGAATCTGTAAAAAACGAGCACGTTTACACACTCGGGTAAGATGCATACCCCTTGACCAAAACATGCACTCAAGGCTTTCGCTGCCGCGCACCATAACAAGCTTTCCTCGCTACTTCACTTGACAACGTACAGGATTAAGCAAATACACACACAGAGAGAAAGCCCTAAGGAAAAATCTGGAGCAGAGTCTCGTAGACGGTTAGTTGGTACACACCACCTCTTTCTGGTAACACCCTGCTGCCTTGCAGGTCGCACTTAGTTGTGCAAAGGCTAGAGAAGTTGACTCGAACAAACGCCGAGTAGTGCTGGGGACACCGCTTTGTACCCAAATTTCCAAGACCCTTGATTGAAGCCGACTCATCCTCCAGGAGATAGTCGCACAAAGTAAAGTAAGTAAGAGAGCTAGCCGCAACTACACCCAGTTGGGCTTTCATCTGTTAGAGTCAAGCTTTAGTTACACTACCCATACATGACACAATTTTCAGTTAGAAAAACAAGCAAACCGAGTTGGAAAAATGATTATTCACAACTGTACTTCATAGCCTAACCAGCAAAGTTTATGCAAATTAACTTGTTTTTAAATATCTACGTCGCTAGCAACAATTCCAGTACGGTTAGTTGCGTCACGTATTCAATGGTCCCAGTTTTTGGGACAATAGTGTGACGCAGACTTACAACGGTTGAAAGCTGATCACACACGGTCTGACGCAAACCATTTTCGGTGAAGCAAAAAGTAGCGAAGAAGCACGTGGTACCCATGGGTATGAAAGAAATACAAAAAGAAATCAGCACATATCGCGCGCTTCTGACAAAAAGGAAAGTCGAATGTGGTAGTATGTTGGATCGCGCAGGGTTGAGTGCAAGATGCACCACGACGGAAAATCTTCCCACAGTGCCAACAGTAAGGCAAGAGAAGCAAGTTATCAGACAAATGATGATGAATTATCATCATCATCATCACAAACAGCATTACACCAGCAGCAGGTACCGAATGCTTAACTGCCACACAACCTTGAAAACGTAAAATCCCAAAAGATGGGGAAAGGTGGGACTTAAATACCTACGGATCCCTAGAAGAGTAAGCACAAACAAACTGGGAAGAGGTGCTTACACCTCGAATGTAACATGGATTCAAACAACTTTCGTGAACGAGTAGAGCGACATCAGCATGGCAGCTTCCTTGCGGCTTTCACTGTCATGCATCATAACAAGCTTTTCTCGTCACTCCGCTTGATAACATACAAGGTTAAGCAAACACTCCAAGAAGATGCTTAGTGCAAGACCGCCATTGAACACGGTTTCGGGACGTATACTGAAGTGCAACTAGATATTGCGATATCTGATCGTGGGGACACCAGACTGGAAGACGCGCAGCGCCGACTTTGGAAAGGTTACTAGTAAGGGTTTTTAGCTGCCTATGCGATGTGACGGTTTGGCCGGCACGAGATTTACGTCATTAGGGATGTGGCGTCGCACAAAGAATCCGTTTCGAAAGTCAGGGGTCCGGCATCCGTAAAACGTGACTCAACCAGCGTAACCTATGCAGGTTCTCTTCTCTGTATCAACATTACTACCGAACAACTTATTTCGGAGAGCATCGTAGTGTAGCGTAGCGAACTACGAGAATGTTGTAGAGACATCTGCTGTCAAATACTTGGAGACGCTGAATATGTTTTTTACGTAAGGTCCAGGTTTCGCACCCATACAGTAACACAACCCGAACTGTCGCTTTATAGACTCAACCATTGAGTAATAGAGACAGTCCTTTCTGACGCATAATACTACGGTCGTTTTAAAAATGCGTGCCGAGACCTCGTCATCTAACGATGAATTGTATAATGGTCTAGTTGTTTTGTTTCTAAGCAATGCAGCCGCGATTGTTACCGACATCGAGACGGAAATTCGGCAATGGCGCTTGATGCAGTTAAGTATTCACACGATGCGTGATTATTCTGGTACTGTGGTGGACTCACTCACGAATGAAATTTGTTGACCAAATCAATTCATAACAGTAAAGTCCAGCTAAAACTGGCTAAATTGTTTACCTTTGGTACGGTACGGTACGAAAGCACAAGCGTGTTCCAGGCAAAGTGCCGCACAGTCAGAGACTGCACGTGGGACAAGATACTGTCAGGTTGCCCAGGCCTTGACAGATATGAGGGAGGAAATTGAAATATTAATGGTAGTGAGACTCCAGCGTGTTTCAGCATGCAGCTCATTACCGTTGGCCAATTTACCATTGGAGGGATACATGTTTGTTATGAAACGCAGGAATCATCAATAGACAGCAATACACCTGTAACAAGTACCAAGAACTAGACTTCCATAGAAGCAGGGCACAGTGAAAATTCTAAAAACATATATAGAGAAGGGTCCGACCTACTGAACCTATAAAAGATTAGGCACAGACACACTGGGATGAGGTGTCTAAAGAGATGGAGAAAGACGGCAACTCAGAAGCTACTGAAGATTAGATTAGATTAGTCAGACGCACTAGAATGAAATGCCAACAGCTCGAATCAATCAATTGTTGAGAACGTGCAGAGCGAGTTCAACACGAAGGTTCCAAAGGTTGTCAAAGCCGGAGGTGGCTGTGGGGATAATCTCCCATATGGCGGGCGTCTCAAATAGCCTGTGACAACCAATTCCAGCTTCCGGCCTGCCCGAGTGGCTCCCCGAGCCCGGTGGAACTGCTTCTACCAACAGGAGAAGGGGCGAGGATGAGTGACTGGTGCCTGAAGACCAGTTTGCTTCGGGCAGATGGAGCTCGTTAGCCTGGGAGGGCATTTCATCTAAGGGAATGAAAACCCTGATTTTAAATCTCCGCTGCCTTGCGGGATACCTGAACGCGGGAAAGGCTTCGGGAGAAAACCCTGAGGAAACATCTGGAACGGTTAGTTGGTGCACACCACCTCTTTCTGGCAACTCCCTGCTACCTTGCAGGTCGCACTTGGTTGTGCAAAGACTAGAGAAGCTGACTCGAACAAACGCCGAGTGGTGCTGAGGACACCGCTTTGTACCAAAATTCCCAAGAATCTTCATTGAAGCCGACTCATCCTCCAGAAGGAGATAGTTGCACAAAAGTAAGTTCAACACGAAGCTACCTCGCGGCTTTTATTGTCATACACCATAACAAGGTTTCCTCGCCACTTCACTTGACAGAAGACAAGATTTATCAAACACTTCAAGAAGATGCCAATAAGATCCCAACCTGCGAGAGGGGTTAATTCAACTTCAACGAGTTGAACAGTCAAAGCCTTCACCTGCTTGAGTCAAGTAAGAATCTGGCTACCATTACAGAGACGCAATTCAGAATGTTAAACAAAACCGCGTTAGGAAAACGATGATTTTTCATTCGTAATAGATAATGTAAAAGATTGGTAGTCCGTTAAAAGTGTAAAATAATGAAGTATACTTTATGTTCGATTTGATGAACAGCTGAAACTCAATTTTTATTGACCACCACAGGTACATAGCTAAACGAGACAAGTTGTATGTATGAAATCACAAGCCTGATCCAGGCAAAGTGCCGCACAGCCAAGGACTGCACGTGGGGTAAGAAGCTGTCAGGTTGCCCAGGCCTAGACTAATATGAGGAAGAAAAAAGAACGAGACAAGTTACAAATACGTGAGAACTTTTGAATCAAACGAAGGCCATAGGCAATTGTAAGCGCTTACCCAGATGTCAGCTTTGGCGCCAATATACGGTTCACCTTTGAAAATTTCTGGAGCCGCATAGGGTGGACTGCCACACCAAGTAGTCAATAATGACTGTGTGTCTGAAGCCAGATGATGCGTGCCAAAGCTGAAATCTGAAAAAAAAACGAGAGAGAATAGGTTACAGCAGAGCCAAATGTGAATATGGAAGATTGTGCGAAAGCTGATCATATAGCATGACAACGGCTATACGCCCGTGTGCAACAGACTGTCCGAGGAGCGTCAGGAATAGCGATGAATCACCCCATAGAAGTTGTTGGCATCTTTCGGTCGATGTCGACTATGAATGTACATCACAAGCGCATGATTTTTTCACGTTCCACAGCATTTCGAATGACTAAACAGTCTGATACAGGAGGAACAATCTATCCCGTAGTGATCACAGTGATAGGCAGTATTCGGTCGATTGATGTCAGTTGCACGCTGACGGCAGTCGAGAGCACTATCTGCTGACCCAGCTTGCATATGACCCTACAAACAGTTCCTTCAGAGTAGGCGGTCAGGAGCAATTTCTTCCCAACTACGACTGCACCATCTACTCTGGCTGAGTCATGTGTGCAGAGTAGAAAACGGTTGTTTTCCAAAAGATTTACCCTATGGAAAGTTGAAATCAAGAAATCGACCATTGGGCAGACCACTATTGTGGTACAACGATGTTTGCAAAAGAGATATGCAAGTTCTTGACATTGACCCAACGAGGTAGGAAGAACTTGCTCTTGACCGCTCACTTTAGAGGCACAGTGTAAAGCGTCGTGAGCAAGCCAGGGAGGAACAGAAACTATCCTCAGCAACATGTATGTATGTATGTATGCATGCATGCATGCATGCATGTATGTATGTATGTATGTATGTATGTATGTATGTATGTAT
>JACCGJ010019306.1:0-28314 GCA_013407085.1 Atriophallophorus winterbourni | reverse complement strand
CCAACAGTAGCATACAAGCGTTACTTGTTTACCATTCCTCCAGTTTCAAGCGCACGCAGAACCTGATACTACCGTCCCTACTGGATGAATGCAAACAGCTTGAATGCGCTGATGGTGTGCGGGTGTGTGATGTAAATGCTGCAAATGGACATTTTTGTATATTCACTTTACTTGCAGTCAAAAGGTTGAAATATAGACAAGTGCCACAAAAACGTTTGTAAAATGATGTGGCACTCAGGAGCCTAACTTCTCTAGATCGGATTTATCTTCACTTGAACATTCTATTGATGACAATCTGTGAAGCATCATCTTTAAGCCAGTGGAGTGCGTGTATCACTCATTTCTAATGTTTAGGTTCAACTAACCACCGTGAAAAGTCTGCCGATAGAAGGAATACTGTGATGAGCAGTGAACCCCGCACAAGTGGCTGTATGTATTTAAACAAGGAAAATATATTTAAAGATAGTTTTAATGATTTCAAGCTGTTCATGGATAATGTATAATAATTTTGAATACACAACTACTTAAACATTTGGGGTGCAAAATTTATTGTTAGAAACCTGACATTAAAATGATTGTGAATTTTTAATCAGAATGAATTGCATCAAAATTACGCAACACGACAATATCAAAAGTGGTGCCAAGAGACAAACAATGTTATACTTGAATGCCACTGTTGCCAAGGGTTCGTACAACGAACCACGATGTTCAATCGCTCAAACACAACATGATTCTTGGTCAAGCACTAAAGGCGCTTATGGATGACCAAAGTGATGTGTTGCTCACATCCCCCGAAATTACACTCCACTACCGGTTTCTGGCTGTTTGCCGTCAACAGGTGGAGGCTGTAAGATTAGGTTCAGTGAGCCTTGAAACAGTGGAAAAGCGGTAAACAAAGTTAAACTTGTATGCCACTGTTATATAGGGTTCTTACAAAGAACCCTGATGTCTAATCACAGAATCACATAGTGATTCATGGATGACCAAAGTGATGTGCTGCTCATATCCCCAGCACTTACACACCACAGCCAGAAATTGGTAGTTGTGTTTAAGTACGGGGGATGTAAGCAACACCTTACGTTGGTGCCAAGAGAGATTTAATCAGCATTTGTGTTGCATTAGCTCATTCTGTAGACATTATTATTTGTTGATGGGTGTTTTTGATAATGTATATCGTGAATATTATTAAGTTTCCATGCTCATTCGATTGTCTTAACCTTGAAACGTAATCGGAATAAAAATTTTGAATTCAATTTAAAACGAATTTAAATTACAAATTTCACAAGTTGCGTCATTGCAGCTATTGGTCCGTTATAAAAGAAAAACTATTCCTTTGATGTATTAGTTTGAATAAAATTTGCTTCATATCGAATAATACAAGATTCAATTCACTGTAGTTCACAGTGGCGAAGATAATAACATGTTGAACAATAATTTTGTCGTTATTTCTCGAATTTCCATTTTTTTCACATCATGAGACACGTTAAAACAACTCAACGAAATTTCAGCTGGACCAATTGACCGATTAATTTTATGTAAATTGCATTCCACAAACATTCACTCGGTGTTCCACCGATGGTGATATTGTTGAAAGTGCGCTTGTGTTTATATGATCAATCACGTGAAGCGGGAAATCAAATCAACAAAGTCAAATTTTCGCGCATGACTTTATTGGTGGTTTATTAAATGGTTTAATTTAAATCTTATTATTTATTTAAAAATACACAAATGGAAAATCATTATGATATTTAGAAAAATGTTGTTATATATTTGCGCATTTCTCTCTCACATTCATGCAAGCGAACATAGTGGAATTTTATAAAAAATCTTTCTCTCATATTATGTAGCATATTTTTCTAAATTACAAAAAAACATGCTATTGAAAGATATTGTTGAAGCATATTCCAGACATATCGTCGGCTGATTATTCTTCATGCAATAAAAGACATGGACAAAAGTAGATTAGAACTTTCTTCCGGTTTAAAAGCTTGTACCCGGACTAGCTGCTAAACCATATGAAGAACGTTTGAGGAGTCTCAATCTTTTCGACTTTCGCTGTCGTCGACTAAGAGGTGACCTCATACTGATGTACAATATTATGCACGTCCCTAACCATCCCTTGTCCAAACTTTTCACACGCTCGCCACCCCGTGCCAGTCGGAAACATGAACTTTCAGTGCTTATTCCCACTTCAAGACTGAACTGTCGAAGATATTCGTATGCCGTACGTGTAATTTTCACATGGAACACCCCCCCTCCACTGTTACACACTCAGCCAACCTGGATACTTTTAAAGCTAATTTGGACAAACACTTGAGAGACAACCCAAACATTGATGCGATTTACACTACATGAGTTTTCCTGTTCTTCTTTTCTTATTGTATATACCTCATAACTCCATCCTATGGTTATTGTTAAGCTAAATGCTTTTTAGACCATTACAAATTTGAATCACTTTGAATCACTTTGAATCCATATTTACCAGAGTTAAAAAACGATTTATCTTAGACGACGCTTTTCGATGAGTTCAAACTGCCGAAAATATTGCGGGAAAATATAATTTTTGAGCGCTTTTTAAAACGTCAAATGTTTTTAGTCGTAATGTCTCAATTTGATGGTTGCAAACAATAGAAACCCGTTGAGTCATCAGAAACCATGCAGACATTCTCATTTTGATTTGAATCAGGCGAGTAAACTCAAACATTTTGCGCTGTGCACTCGTTGAATTAAAAAACCTTTGTCTGAATAGCTTGGTTTACCAATCTCTACCATTAGTGTTGTGCCTATCAATATTGAACGTAGCTGATAATTACAATTAAGTTTACACCTTTCTCTAGTTGTGTGTCACATATAAGCAATCAATAATGATTTGTTCATCTAACGTTCAATTCAAACGCAAAATTAATTTTGCACTCGAATCAGACAAACCCAAAAATATAAGTTAAAAACAATGGATGGAAGGAAAACTATTTGATTGGAAGCACAATAATGAAATTGAAATCGCGGAGTGCTTTCAGATCAAGCGCTAAACAACTCTCAATTACTACAAAGGTGCCATGTGTGTGTACCTATTTAATTTTGCGTTATATATGCAACAGACATCTCAGATGGTTTCGTTTTTACTACAACTGTTTTCATGATCATCTATTGCGTAACATATCAACGTTTGACTACCTTATACGTCTGCCGTTCTATTGCTCAGATTAATAAATCGGTATCATAAGCAATCTGATAAACAAAATTGAATAACGTTCGAGAATATCGATATATTTTGAAGAGCATGAATAATTAACACGTACATACGTCCTGTTATGGAATATTCCATCCAAACCTGGGCAGCATGACTGAGGAAGTATATCGAACTACTCGACAGGATTTATCATCGTGCTACAAATTGGTCTCCCGGTGCAGAAATCTGCCTTTCACAGAGCGAATGTTAAAGCTGAATCTACAAGATTTTACCCAACGACGGATACGTAGTGACCTCATGTTGACAATCAAAATCCTGCATACTGAAAACCATCCCCTAAAACACTTGCTAAATCCCAATGGACTTACTCGAAAACGAACACATTCAAAGGCTTTAAGCATTCCGCATTCTCAATGGAATATTCGGCAATTTTTTTAACGGCAAGAATTTGTTTCACTTGGAACTATTTGCCTGAAGAAATCACACACTCCGAATCTGTTGAGGTTTTCGCTTCCAAACTCGATGAGTTTATGACGAATCATGCGGTATGTGACTGTCCCTATTGATTTTTGAGATATTCTCTATATATTTTTATATATATTCCATATACCTTGACATCCTATGGTTATTGTTAAGCTTATTGATTTTTATACCATAAAATTTTCTAAGTTCTGAGTTCTGAGTTTTGAATGGACAATTTTACATTCACGGTAGCTGTCTGGAAAACACCAGTAATATAATGTTCACGTATAATCAATGATTCGATCAATTGTATCGGATAAAGTATTAATTTGTTCAGTCTTTATAAATACAATATTTTGAATATGTCAATTCTGATATCGCGAAAAACAATATTCAAATCGACAACATATTTCACAAATGTTGGCGAATTCAAATCTGCGATTTAGTTTCTCCACTCGAGCACTAAACAACAAGACAAATTATCCTAGTCCGAGTTGGTAAATATAAGAGATTCAAAAATCAAGATTTTCCCGCCACAAAAACTATATCCATGTGTTAATTTATTTTTCGCGCGTTAAGTTGAAACGCTCGTGCAAACGGCGCCACCGACCGGTTTAGTTTCACAGCCGGCGCGCGTACGTTAACAGCTGACTAATCTGTTACCACGCAGGCACGGGCGATCCGATGGACCAATTAAAATCGAGTAAAGTCGCGCACACGTTTCACTGTGTACGCAGTATCAAATGCACAGAAGCAATAACTCAGATTAACAAAATACATTTACATATCGATGTGTTTTATTTTCGTTGTTTTACTCTGTTCTATCATTTTGTCATGTCCCAAACTCACAACGGCACAGAAGCGGCCGTTTCATGGATTTTTAATGGCAGATCCCCCGGCAAACATTCACCGATCCTCAGTGTTCGAACATCAACGCGTTGTATTGAACTGTTCGGTGGAATTGCCGCAGCAATTGAATCCACGTCAAGTGAAATATAGATGGGAGCGTCCGGAAGGTCATGTAATCGGGCAAAGCAAGCTGTATGTGATCCCGAACGTATCTCGCAGTGACGAAGGCGTGTACATATGTCGCAGTTCCGCCATTTGGGGTGAACCAGCCGAAGAGTGGTCGGAGAAACACGATTTGCACTTGGATATCAGTAAGCGTTGAATTTGTTCATAGTTGCTATGTTACATGTCGCGGTGGCGACATTGATCTATGTTGGGTGCAATAAATAATTATTCGAATTCAATAAATTATTAATAATTATTATTATTAATAATAATAATAATTAAGTGAATGATATACATCGAATTGAAATTAATTAGACTAATTGATACTCGCAAATCGTGGTGATCTAATTGCGATGCATAGTAAATTTCTATTTCTATCTTCCTTGCTCTTGACTGCTCACATTGGAGGCATTGTGTGAAGCGTCTGCTGCAAGCTTCGGAAGAGCAGATACAGCTCTTGGCTGCTGAACGTAGATTTCGCTGCCGGCGTGCAACTGATGCAATACAACCGAGTTCTGACTATATTTGTCAGCGCTGTGGGAGAGATTGTTCCTCCCGTATCGGACTGTTTAGTCATTCAAAAAGCTGTAAAACATGAAATTCATGCGATTGTGATGTATATCCATGGGCGACATCGACCTAAGGAGGCTAACAACCATTCCTAAAAATTTATCCAAATCCTTCAAGTTATAATTGAATACGGTTGTCTCAACGTAGGACACTTAAGGATATATATTTTAATTCAGTACAAAAGTTGAAGACTGAAATCAACGTTGTAAAACTTCATCACATCATAAATGTTCTCAAATCTTCGCAGAATGTGGACTTTGGTATAAAAATATAAACTTCGCAATTCGTATGCAGATATATCAGATTACCATTTGATGATAATGAAGGAATATCTTTTTGATGTTTCACGTCAAGCTTTAAAATACATACGTGAGAACATAGAAATAGATCTGATCGACATAAACCAATAAACAAAAAATCAATGGCATGTGTTGTTACTTAAAGTTATCTGGTCGATATAGATGTTGGCCAAGGTAATGAAAGATCTTGAACTAGTCGGTTTTGGACGCAGAAATTTGGTCAAAATTTCTTATTGCAATCAACTCAGCTTTCACCGTTCTAGTCGACTCTTCTAGAGACATTTTGACGAACTGTGTAAACGACTAAGAACGCCTTTTCAGGCTTTACTCGAGTTAGCTAGAATCGAGCTCTTCACATTCTTAGAACAGCCTTTGCTTAATCAACTAGGGTGACGTTCAGACATTCCCTTTACCAGTTTCCTTGTCGTAAGGCCAATATATCATGCTCAACAGGAACCGGTAAATTGATAAATACACATTGAGATTGACTGATGTAGTAGCTATTGTTTAGGCTGCTATCTGCTCATTTGTTTGTTAGTGATCGTTATTCTAGTTCTTCGGATCATGATACTTTTGTTTATACCGAATAAGAACTAAGAGCACAAAACTTGTTGTATGTGATTAGAAGGCAAACAGACACGGATTTTGATGCTACCAATAGTCGAAAAAATAGCTTGGCTTGGCGTTACTATGAATAACCTTGAGATTAAAGCAAATGAAACAGTGACAAGAATTAGTCAAATATGCTATTAATAATTTTGAGGTTTAACTCAGTAGCACATTAAATTTTATCACACATATCTCTCTAAAATTCTCATTTTCCCAACAAATTCTTTTCCCAAAAGATTGGAATTTAATTTGTTGAAATTCTTTTACTTAATTGTCACATCGCTGACCAAGTCGATCGATACAGTTGTGTTCCCATCTCCCATAGTAGCAATACACACAAAATCAAACCGTTGGGAGTGGATATCAGCATGGTTATGGACTAAATTAGAATATGTATGAAATAATTCGTGCAATTTTGGGATTCTACTCAAGACAATCGAAGGTTTTCATTGGTCTAAATAGCAACATGCATATCAATAACCATAGGATGGTAAAAATTTAAATTCTTGTCTAATATCGTGTAAATATCATGCAAGCCGCATAAGTTCCATATAATTCTCAAGCAACGAAGACCATGGCTGCATAGCGTATTGTATGACTGGTCTATGGTACGTTTTAATGAACCTTGAGACAAACTTGGGAGAAAATTCCCAAATATCCGTTTAGGTATATTGTATACACGTGTTCCATTTGTAAAGGTAGTGTTAGTTTAGAGTGAGGTTTTAAAACTGGAGCATATCAAGACACTTGAATCTTTTGATTCACTACACTTTTCAAGGACATGTGAACCTATATAATATGTGAACTCTACTTGATTCCCCACATTCATGAGCTTGCAGCTGCTGGAGTTAAACGGCAGTTCGTTCTTTAACGACCAGTTGTGAAGCGTATAAAGATCTTTTTAATGAAAACAGCAGTATTCCGGGCCAGGAATGCAACGCCATATCTTTACGTCGTCCGCAAATAATGAAATGTTACATCGAACAATATCCGGTACTTCATTGACATAAACCAGAAAGATAATCTGACCAAGGACTGAACATTGCGGAACTCGCTAGTTAATGCGGTTAGTTTTCATAATGCGTCGGTAACACGTGCCCGTTAGTGCGATTTGTTAGGCAGTCATATAACCAATTCAACAACTTTCCAGTGATACCAAGCTTTGTAAGCTTCTGTAATACAAGGCTATGGTCAACACCATCAAATGTTTGAAGGATATCTAGGTAGCGAGCATGAATTGCCTGCCATCATACCGATATCCGCATTATTTTTTGATTCACAAACTTCTCTTTCTTCTTAACTTCAATATCGAACTCACAGCTATAATAAGACTTTCTAAACAAATTATTCGCTAATTACTTCCGGCATACTTTCGAAAGCTTTTCACCCACTTCGATCTAATACCATGTTTATTGTCACATCATTTTCATTTTGACGCTTTAAAAATAATCTATTTTTTAAAGTAAATCATAACTCGCCATTTACGTAATCATATCTGAACCATTTGACCAAGAATATGAGAGAACCCACCAACTATATTTTATTTATCAAAACCAGAAACTATTCATTGATCCTAACAGTACAAGCGCTGGCAATTATTTCTCAAATTACTATTCAAAAAAATCAATATACGTTCGATATCACGTGAAAACAGCTGCTCGTTTGAACAACATCTGTAATTCGTATTCAGCATGTTGAACTGTTGAAAATTATTGATTATTTTTTGAAGAAACCACTTGCGGAAGACTATTGTTATTATATTTCGAATCGTGAAAATCTAGAAACCAATTCAAAGTTTTGGGTGATCAGTAATGTCATAAATCTCAATGAATATCCCATAAAACATGACATCTATTAAAAATAACACATTTCTGTACGTTAAGCTAAAAAGTGGCTACTCCAATACTTTAACCAACCATTAACCGAAGCAACTTTGAATTCCGTTTCTTTATCAACATATTTATTTGACAACATTGAACACATTGAAGCAAATAATATTTGTTTAACCAAACAATATTGGCCGCAATTTTTCATATAACATTTTTTTGTTTCGTCAACCTTGTGAATAGTATTGATGATTAGATCAGAGATTCAAAATAGCGCTATAAATACCTAGAGATACGTGTGTTACAAATTTTATTTGGAAGCCTAATAAAAAAGAAAAACCAATCCATTACTAAAGGCTTGTTCATTAGCATACCATTTTGGACGTGATCAAACTAATTAAATATTCGAAAACCATCAAATCCAAAGTTTCTTCGATATTCACATTTTTTTCGGTAGCACCTGTTCCAGCATAATCAACTGGGAAAGAAACATGACATTTTTGTGAAATTTACTGAAGGAATTTCAACTGCGTCAGTTGTTGATGAAAACGATTTTGCCATGAGAAAGAATGTCGCAATTTGTAACATTGCAAATTGAAGTTTTACGAATGTATACACAGTGTTTTTCTCATGTTTCTGAACTCTCACAATATCTTATCTCTAATTAAACTACCCGATTGCGGGGATGTGAGTCAATAGTCAATAATCAATAGTTTTATTGTGGTAATAAAAGCTGATAGCATGTAAGAAACCACTGTGTGGTGTGTACAGAGGGTCGCACAAAGCGTGCTCAAAAGCATACATGATGAGATTTAAAAACGGAGACAAATAGGCCTTATAGCGGGCCATGTTCGCGTATAGCATACACCTTGATTGGACATACGTGGCTTTTTATAGGGAGAAGTGTCAGCCCAAGACACATTCCCACCACGTCCTCCAGTGCATGACGGACTTGCGGACGGTTGCTTTGGCGTGAGCAACATTGATGCTTGTAAGCTGGGGAGAAAGGCCTGGAAAAAGTGTTAGTCGTTTATGAATATGTGAGTGTTATTTAGTATAATGGGGTGGATCGGAATGGCGAAAGATAAACAAAAGTCACTTGAAAGTTGATTGCCATAGGTGTTTGTCTAGTATTCATGAACCTGGTACATTATAGTGATTTCATCGGTTAACTGAGATATACTGGTTGATTAGGCCATCCAAACGTTGTCTATGTCAATCTGAATAACAGTTGCATTCAAGTATAACTTGGATTACGACTTATACACAGTATCAAGTCTCTTTGAGACTAATCTCACTTTCTTAATCCCCCGATGACGACAAACAGCCAGAAACCGGTAGTGGTGTGTAAGTGCTAGGGATGTAAGCAACTTTATAACTTGGCATTTTCATTGGTTTGATCGGTTGACTTATAATCACTGCGTGGATCGTTAATAAAAAGGTTAGCTGTGCAAATTTGTTTAATAGTGATTAATTTGTCCACCTGATGACGGCAAACAGCCAGGAACCGGTTGTGGTGCGTATGTGCAGGCGAAGTGACAATTCTAAAAATGGTCGACCAATGTGATGTGTTGCTCACATCCCCCGAAATTACACTCCACTACTGGTTTCTGGCTGTTTGCCGTCATCGGGTGGAAAGACTAAGATCTGATTAAGAGAGCCTTGAAACAGTAGATAAATAGTAAACAAGGTTATACTTGAATGCCAATGTTGAATCGGGTTCGTACAACGAACCACGATGATCGAACAGAGAATCACATATTGATTTGTGGTCAAGCACTCAAGGTGCGACCAATGTGATGTGTTGCTCACATCCCCCGAAATTACACTCCACTACTGGTTTCTGGCTGTTTGCCGTCATCGGGTGGAAAGACTAAGATCTGATTAAGAGAGCCTTGAAACAGTAGATAAATAGTAAACAAGGTTATACTTGAATGCCAATGTTGAATCGGGTTCGTACAACGAACCACGATGATCGAACAGAGAATCACATATTGATTTGTGGTCAAGCACTCAAGGTGCTTATGGATGACCAAAGTGATGTGTTACTCACTATGTTATTCTGTGTGTGAACATCGTGATTCGTTGTACGAAACCCATGCAACAGTGGCATTCAAATATAACCTTCTTAAACTGGTCATTTCCGATTTTTTGATTGGTTAACTTTGATCCGCCAAATTGATCGGCCTTACAATGGTTGGCTGGAACAATATGATAAACAATGTTATTCAATTTTAGCACTTATACATTATTTCAAGGCTCACTGAACTTAATCTCTCAATATGAAATCATATCATATGATAAACTACGCAAGCTAAACGACAGCTACAAAACTACAAAACTATATGAAACACAGTACTAAATATGTCATATATTATATGCATATGAGTGTGGTCAAAGAGGTTGCTTTTTATCCGTATCCGATGGTAGTTTCGAAAACCGAGATAGTATTTGATCAGACCGTTCTTATCTGATGAATGAAAGCAGCATAAATACTACCTGGTCTTGGTTCGATACAAAGTGAGCGATATTCTTGAATCTTCCACATTTGCTAAAACGACCAGAAAAGCGCAGAAATTTATTTGAACATTCTGTTTTATCCTTCATTTCGAAAATGTGATACTCAATTTAATTCTCCAATTTTCAATATGATACGTGTATGTTGCACAAATATGTACAAATTAATCGTTCTCGTAGCAGACCATGTTTGTTTCGCGAGAAAAATAACATTTTCTCACACAACTTTTGATGACGCAATTAGCGTGGAACGTGTCGTTTTTTCCGATCAAGTTTGTTTTATATTTGCACCGTCAGTTTAGCACCTGCCACTTAAAAATAATGCTTTTTCTAGGCAAAATCAAATCGATCAGATTACAAATCAGGATTTGAATTTCGCGGCATCCATTGGCGTTCTAAAATCAACTTTTGAGGTTTGAACTGGTTTGTTTAAACGGAAAGTGTTTAAGGTGTCCTTGAATTCAAAAAAAATATTTTGCAATTTTTATTCAGTGAATTAGAAATTTACATTCCAACGATTGACTGGATTTTAATTTAAACTCTACCAAAAATATTTATATTTTGATTCACCGAAAAATAATTGTAATTATTACCTTCTAATTATATGGCTGTCGCAATGGCATAGCTGATGTAATGTCTGACCTTCAGTGTTTGGGTTATGTTCGAACGCTCGACTGATTATTCCAGAAAATGTGATGAACCCAAATTCTCACCAACCGACATTAGTTAAAGCTAATCAAAATAGCTGTGAAATTTACTACGATATCCTAGCAACCTATCCATGGCTAAAATGATATCACCTATAGTGGGTGTGGTCTGTAAGTGAAAGGGATGCGAGTCCAACAATATATTGTTTGTTTATATGCACCTGGAGTGCTTGGCCAGGCAACACATGCGATTGTGAAACTAAAGATCGTGGATGATTGTAAGAAACATATTTCGCAGTGGATTACAGGCATAACTTTAATCACCACTGATTTAAGTCTCAGTGAGAAGAGAATAAGGATAAAGCTTTATTTGTTTGAACAAATTTGCAGCAAATCTTAATTTAATTACACAAATTTCCTGAATACAATGTACGAACAAAAGATAAAATTTCCAGATTTATGGAAATGTTTTGATTGCCAGTAAAATTTTCAAATCCGAATGAGCTTTAAAATCGTCTACTAGCGAGATCAAAACGTTGTAGAGTTAATCAACATAAATTTCAGCCTACAACATTTTTCCAATTTTGGTTCTTCGGTATTCATTTCATTAAAAATTCCAATTTATAAAATATATAAAGCACATCAAATTTATAGCGCGCAGGTTTACCTAAAAATATTAAAAAAAATTAAAAGCAAAAGGGTAATTCGATGACAAAAAATAAAAAAATATGTGGCAAACAACTATAACATTGTTTACAACATATCCGCTATTTTATGGATAACTGAACCTGTTGATCGAGGGATGTGAGCAACATATTATTTTGTTCCTCCATAAGCGCCTTGAGTGCTTGACCGCGAATCACTATGTGATTATGTGTTTGAACATCGTGGTTCGTTGTACGAACACTATGTAACAGTGGCATTCAAGTATACCCTTGTTTACCATTTATCCACTGTTTCAAGGCTCACTGAACCTAATCTTACTGTCTCCATCTGTTGACGGCCCGAGACCGGTAGTGGAGTGTAAATGCGGGATATGTGAGCAACAAATTATATACTAAATATGCAGATTTGTAGAGAAATAATTAGTTAAGAATAATCACAAATTTTCACAATCCTCTGATAAAAATTTTGGTTTTGACGAAATACTTTCATGATAAAACAACATTACTGAAATAATGCGATTAATAAACGAACTATATTGCGCATTTTATCTTGTGAATTTTGTTAAATTTCCCGTTTTCTAAATTTCTCACTTTTCAATTAGAACATAAACCATTTTGTTACATGTGAAAAATCCTATAATTTATTGTCTATACCCAGGTGTTTTTATTAAATATGTAGCATGTATCAGATCCGAGTTTTTTGAAGGTGATATAGTCGTACTTGTTCAAACCTACAATATTTTTTGAATGCAAAATTGTTGTAAAATGTCTAGTTTATTCTCACCACTCTCAACGAACCATCATAGTTCGTTGATAGCATTATTTGTAACCAAATTCATAGTGTGAATCATTCGAGTGGTCTTGCGATCTGGATTTTGTTGTCTCTTCTGAATGACGCATCTGTTTGTCCTGGTTAACGGCCTCAGCCCTAACATGCTTTCTGTTCAGTTTGTAGCATTGCACCCCCTCCACCATTTGTAGATGGCTTCTGTCCCCTTCCTAATAAGTCATGTGATTCAACATTCGAATTTAAATTTGAATGAAACGGGTTTGAAATACCGAGAGGACTTTTGTGCAACGGAATTAGATAGCAATCGATGAAGACATTTCAAGTGGAAGCTCCTCTTTGTCAGACTTATTGTGATAGTAAGGGAAGGGATCATAAATTAGGTGCATTCAATCCACCAAGTGTGCTTCAACTTTCTTTCCAGCAGGCTTTAGTCAACGTTGTCTCCACTTCCGAGTGTATGTGACAGTTTACGCAATGCCTTCGAAATGAGGGATCGAAAACATGCGTACGATAAATGTTGACGAACGGATGTTCGCTTCAATGCTGAGAGTTTGATCATTCTGTCCCATTCATCTAATTAACCGCGAGTGGACCTAACTCGACTGCTCACACAAGTTCACTGTACGATTTATACCGTCTTACCGGTATTGAACACGTGGGACGCTAAAAGAGAATTGCAAATATTGGAATTGTTATATCTGCGATTTGCTACTACTGGCCTAGCAGTGGGTTTGACAGAACACAACTGTAACTGAACTCGTGTATTGACCGAATGAAAGAATACCACAAACTGAGCGAGTGAGCGAATATCACACAGTGAACGAAAATCACAATTTGAACTCACGATCGATGTTGATTGGTGATTAATCGATAGTTCGTTCACTGTCTATAGATAAGGAATAATAATCCCGTGCATCTTGGAGCAGTTTTCAATATGCATTCGGTCTTTTTTTCTGATTTAGGAAAGTGGTTGTGATGTTGTATGGATTATTCTAGAGGTGGGAAATAGGTCACTTTAGACTCACCTGCGTTTTTAGTCCATATGGTCGTTGTTCGTATAGTAGTGAATACAAGCAGGTAAGAATTTTAGTTTCCTTTTGATAAATCCTTCAGATTAGCGTAACGTCTTCTCCACCAATGTTACCCGAGCATGTGCTCTATACTCCACGACTGAGTGTATGTATTTATGGAGTATCATTTTCAATGAGTTCGACGGAAATCGCCTTAAGATAGAGATGATTAATGAGACTGTGCAGTATGCACTCTGGGATACCGCCTCGTACTACAAATGTTCAAACTCCTACATTACCAGAAACTAAAGCAATTCTCAGACGTACTTCACAAAACAATTAGACAATTAGTTTAGCTTCAACCAAGTAGTCGATTACTCTCAAGAATTTATCCATAGCCACACCACGGATAGAGATGCCTTTGTACAACTGAAGCAAAGAAAATAATAAAATGGATGCAACAATACACACAACAGTTTGCCGAAAAGTGCATCTCTAAGGTCGGTAAACATTGTTGAACAAAATAATTTACATATTAAACTTAACATGAAACTTC
The DNA here is from genome assembly GCA_013407085.1 of Atriophallophorus winterbourni. Lineage (NCBI taxonomy): Eukaryota > Metazoa > Platyhelminthes > Trematoda > Plagiorchiida > Microphallidae > Atriophallophorus > Atriophallophorus winterbourni. The sequence goes on along the minus strand of JACCGJ010019306.1, from coordinate 14,159 downwards.
ATTAGAATTAGGAATCGTGCTGTGGTTTAACGTGTTTAGTTCTATGCTTCATGCAATTTGGTGAATATCATTCAACTTTCGAGTGTTACACATGTTAAATTCCTCGTCGTATGGCTATTAATTTGTCAATATTGAAGGTGCGTGCCTGTATGTAACAAATCGAAAGTCATAGAACGAGTCACAGGCCTATTATAACTTCTTATTAAATGCAACCTTTCGACATTCATTTAGTGTTGTTCGATTATGAAAGAAAGTAAGCGACTGGTTTCCACTCACTGCGGTAATTGTTACTACTTATATGCGTATATGACTATTTTTCATTGTAACTCTGAACTGTTTGATCTATAAGGCTGTTGAAAGTCTCCAAAATATTTGGCTAGAATTAGCAAGGGTGATATTGCAGTCAGTAAGGGGTTGGGTCGAGAAGACTAAATCGATTGCGTCAGGTCACTTCAAGTCAACGACTCGCAGCTGGCACATATCTGGTCAATAGTTACATTTCAGTCCAACAATATCCACGTACATTGATTGTGCGATGATTCTTCCCTGAAATCAACCAGTCCAATGCTAATCGCGAATCCCACAACACAAGACAAACGCCGATTGGTCAACGTCGTTCATTACACACAAGAAAAATAACAAAACACGCGCTCATTTATATATGCGAAACAAACAATCACAACACTGATCCTCAAATATGTCTGTCCTGGGTTGACACTTTGATCTGATTGGTCAGTTGATTTCGAGCCAACCGGGATACTCCAAGCCCTTGCCACACAGGGCTCGTTTGACCGACATACATATTCTTCGATTGCGGCTGACATCGTCCATACATCCGAACATGTCGCTCGAATACCCCGTGTTCGTAATTGTCGTCGTCGATCTTTTCGGCGCTTCTTGATCTTGTGTTGGGTAGAGTTCTGCTTATAATCCGAAAGCTCGCGATTCATTTCGCCTCTCTACATCATTAGGATCAACGCTATGCCTGTTTCCATCACGTGTTATGCTAGGGCTGAATCTGGGATAAGTGATTGCTATTTATTGTAATTGCCTGACTGCTTCGTGATTTACCTTTTTTAATTCGGATAGTAGAGTTCAGCATATTGTTCGAAAGCCATTGATTAGCTCTCATCATTAATGCACTTTGCACATTCACAATATGAATTCACCTATTTTACAAGGGTTTTAACTATTTTTACCAACTATTGATAGCACCAAAATCACTGTTTGTTTGGCTTTCCATCACATAAACAACTGATTTAGTGCTGTCCGCTCTTATTAAATACAGAGATATCATAATCAGCATGCCTTGACTATTTTTTGCACTCAAGCATAAGGGTTTAACAAATCTGCATGCCTATGATGACATGCAGATAAGAAGATTAGTCGTGCCAAACATATCCAATAGCGTCATCTATGTTCCTCCCAGTATTCCAGTTGACTTTGTATGAAGGATGTAAAACATTAATTATTGTTCGACTAAATATAGTGGTCGAATTTAAACACCTAAATTAAAGCACCACACATTTGATACTATCTTAATTTGTCTAGTTAAGAAATTTTCTGTCCCAATTTTTTCTTACATTTTTATGATTTTGTAAAACACAAGTCAATCAACATTTGCACAAGTTGGTTTTTTACAAACTTTTTAACAAATTTTCAAGGACATTCTTTTACATGCGCTAAAGTACTTGCGTTTCGCCACATGAAAATTAGGCTTGATTGATAGGCCTCAATTTGTCATTTTCCAGAGTACAGACTTTGAAAATAAATATTGGTTTACAACAGATTATAATCTCTAGTACCCTCTCTAATTACGAATTGGTTCTGCTGCAAGCTTCAATCTTCCCGCGTATTCCAAAGTGCAAAATCCGTGTTAAACACTTTTTTCGTTAATTTCTATAATTATTTTCACCAATCAGCAGGGAGATCTTTCGAAAAAATTCTGATTGGTTGGAGATCACGTGATTTTTAACGAATGTCCATGAAACTTAACATCAAATTACGTGTACATAAATGAAACGAATTGATGGTTTTCGAAAATTCAAATAAACTGGCATACGGAAGGTGATCATTTAGTTCAAATTATATCGGTATATGACGGTTAAGATTGTACTGTTTATTTTAACGATAAAATATTAAAAGATTGTCCCAATGTCGAAACATCCGATTTTACAAATTCCTAATTGGTTTTCTGTTTTTGAAGTAATAAGTGAGAAATTCGATGAATAGACGATCGATAATGTGTTAAAATATACAAGCCTTGAAATTAATTTTAAGGGAGTCGAGATATGTAAATTATGTATGAGGTATTGTAATGGATTCAAAAAATTTAAAAATAATAAGTTCATCTTATTTCAAATTCATGTGAAACGAGAGATTAAAAGTCATTTTGATCGAGAGTTTGCAACAAGAAATATTACGTTTACAATATTGAAGACACTGGTGTTGAACATATTCCGATCATTATCCATAAATATCATGTGCCAAACTATTTATTTCTAAAATTAATAGCGTTGTAACCCATCAAACAGCTTCCCTATCCAAAATTTTGTTACCTTTGGCAAAATAGTGTTTAACCATCTACTCATAAGTAGCCAAACATTAGAAACGATTTTCACAACAAAATTAATGGTCGGTTGCCTGAGTTCAGTTTCTATAAACTGTGAAAACATCAGTTGTGATATATTCAGTTTCACGTCGAGATTTTTAGAAAATACTTCAATTTCCAAATTATTCGATCGGTTTAAATTTTATTTTAGTTATTTTGTTTACTACAATTTAGCATGCCGTTCGTCTGGTGCATCCGCAATACCAAATTAAATTCCGAAAAGATATTAAGAATGGTGTGCGTTCTGCATGCTTTACTGTGGTTAGCAACATGAGGATTAATCAGAACAATGGAAACTTATGATCTGTGTGGTTATTTGAACATATATAATGCACAAATTAACAAATTACAAGTTATTTAGGAATGTCGACCTCAACCATGTTCACGCTATTTTCGCTTACACTAGCTGAACCATAATTTAACAATTAGAAAGTGTCGTAAATTTTACTTGCATGCCTTTATATCAGACCCACTCCTTCCACGACCGGTTTCGTGCTTTTTGCACTCATCTTGTAGGCACAGTACTATAAGTATACGCATGCCGTATGTAAAAACATCGATACTATGGAGAGTTCCAATAAGGATTTCGACCATTCATTTGTGGTTGATACAATTAAAATGATTCTACGAGTCAAGAAGAAGAATTTTGAGAGCGCGTTTTTTAAGTTTTACCTCTAACGGGGGTAAATGAAGATACAAGTTCTAGCTGCAAAACATTGATCAAACCGACATCTTGCTACTGACACTGATCATTCGGGGATTTCTACTGCTGTGAAAAGTGATTGTTTTACTAGAATTGATCTGTTTGTTCATTTAGATATATGTGAGCATGAAAGCGTCTTCTGCTTCAATTATGCACCTATGGTTAACATCGACCAGTGGGACAAACAATTACTTCATCTACGATTATTTATAATGACACAAATTGCACCGAATCTCTCACTGTAAATTGTGATTTCCTTCACTGGTTCTTCTTATAAAATCTATGATGGCGATCAACCTGAATGCCACATGGAACCCCAAGTTAATTTTACTTTCGCCATTTAAACATCTGAATATTTTCCCATATCCCACCAAACGATTTCTCATTTTCAAAGTGAAACCTCATTTGCGCTCTTGTAAAACCAAATCTTTTGGATCGTTGTGTCATTCCGGAAATATTTTAAAAACTAAACCGTGATGATTTATTACTGATGAGCATTAAATATTAAAATGCTATTAATTTGTAACATTCAAATCCTTATTTCATGTAAAGATTAATTCATTAAAATAGTTTTATTACCATAAAGCCTCTCATAAAAATATGATTCTTCCAATGATTAAAATAGCTACGTACTCAGGGGAATGCTTCAACGAGTAGAACAGTTTTATGTAGTAAACAATTTCGTGCAGAAACTTTAATCGTCTGATTAGATACAGTACGTACTCTCAACAGACTGTCTCGTTGGTACATAATATTGTTTGACTCAAAAAGATGCATGCGTTGAAATAATATTTTAGAGCAATCGATTATAGCGCATTTTAGTAGCGTTTCGCTTCGGACACAGATGCTGCATCAGATCAAGGATGTTGGTCAGAACAAGGAACATTGTTATGTATCTTTGAACCCTACTTACTCTTGTCACTAAACAGCTTATTAAAGACTTACGGATGTCGAGTCGCGTAGACAATGAACTGATCCTTTGGACTGTCTACCCAGCATTGCGTGAATAATGTCAATATCAACTGACATTGTTGCTCACCTGGTAAACAGTCAAACATTAATTAAGGTTAACGTTACGCGCAATATTTAATTAAAGGGTCAAGACTATTCAACTTTCGTCACGTTTGTCCTTCATAGTTTATCGTGCCCATATGAACCAGAGTTTGATCTGACTTTGACCTAGTTCACGATGCGATGGATGGAGTGGTACTTAATTACGTTCCCTGTTCTGACTAGTACCCTTGGCCTGACGCTATCCAAACACCGCGATAACCAATTACGTTCCAATTTATTTTCTTAAAAATCACTACTCGATCGACCTGTTACATCTTCCAGTCGTAGCTATTTTATTTGGATTCTGTAGATCAAACGAAAAGTTTAATTTATTTTCATATCAATACCATTGAGAACATTCAATTTGTCATTATATTTTTAAAGCAACAAAATAATTTTGTCCATCTCATAGTGCGAAACTTTGTAAAAATAATTGTTCATAAAGATAGAAAACGATTGCATTGCACAACGTTGTGAGGACCGATTTTCCAAGTGGTCTTGGAATCAAACAGAAACAGCAATTTTGTTTTAACTCGTCCCCGGGGTAAACCTTACAAACGGTAATCAACTTCATCCGTGATGTTAACCAAAGTCAAGAAAACAGAAATTGTTCGAAGTGATTTTTGTGGTTATGAAACACATGTTCCTCATTTTGTAGACAAATCAAATGGCTTCAAATAACTCATCAAGCTGGCTTGGCTGTTTTTCTCTTCGATTTGATTATTCATTCGTATTCATTACAAACAGTTTAAATTTAGGACTTCATCGTATTAAGCTCTTTTCATCGAATCCGAAGAATTCCAATTCAGCGGCTCACGTTGTGCAACTTCTACTAATGAAGAAGTAGCTGTTACTATTTCCGTTCTCTCCCAGTAATTCCAAACATGGAGATAATGTGATTTCGATATATAGTTATCGTCGGACATTTTAGCGATTCCTTCTCTTGTGATGTTGATCTCAACCGTTACTCTCTTTCCCAGCTTGCATGAATTTAAAACGAACTTAGACCAATTTTATTGCATTAATCGTTTTGCGAACACTTATATACTGCTTAATCTACTTCCCCATCTTGATTATACACTTAAATTTAAATTTTTACCACCCTATGGTTGTTGTTAAGGTTGTTGCTCTTTAGACCATCAAAAACCTTAAATTACCGTAAATGTTCTAACATGTAACTCAACGATGAAAGTTCAAAAATATAATATGATCGATTACCTGTTTCCGCGACCAATAAACGCTGCTTATTTCTAAGAATTCGCATGATTCACATTACTTACTAAAAAATAGTAGTAACAAATATCTAAAATTAATCTTTCGCAGAATTAATCACATATTCCACTTCCTGGCAATTCAAGGTCGCGTGAATCGATAAAACGAATTTTAGCGAATCAGAAAATTTTGGCACTGAACCGCAATTTAACCAACTTGTTTCAACGAGATAACACAGAATTGTAACGTTCCAGAAATAGTCGACTCTTGAACATTCTGTTTGTTGTAAAAAATGGTTCCCTGGGCTAATTAGCACCTCAAAAAAACTCTTTCCAATCAACCTTGAAATTCAACCTTGATAATTTGAGAGAGCAATTTGAACAAAATATAATTTTTGCAGTTTGAAGTTGAAACTTATTTTTTTAGAAGAGTTGAAAACATCTCAATGATTGCATATATGTATTAATATTATATAATACGAAAAAGATGCCACAGTCTAATTTGAATATGAAATGTGTATAAGCAGACAGCATTAACCCGATTAAGACAAAAAAGCTCGGATTGCAAACGCAATCAAAATATGCGTTTCCATATTTACAGGTTTATCGATTGGGCTCAACTATGGTGCTTTATATAAAAATGGATATCGTATAATTCAGCAGAGATTGTAATGACGTAATGTATGCTTCTTCACAAGGTGATTGTCCATTTAACTTTTTCAAATTAAATGGAGCGTGGTAGGCAAGAAAATTGTATTGTAAGTTCAATAGAGAAGCTGGTTTCTGCTTGAAATAGTAATAACATCAGCTATGTCATTTCTTCGAAATTTTAATCACCAACGCACATGAACTACATTCTATGTTTCTGAACGGTATGTTTTTCGTGTGAACAGATTTTATTCTGCTGAATTATAAAATTAATTTTCTATCGATCAACGTCAGCGATACACCAAAATATCACATTTTTGAATATTCTCCTATTTGTTTCAGTGATTATTCGTTTTTTAGTGTTTCATGACGTCAGAATATTTATCCTTTACCCAAACTTCACATATTATGTGTTCAAACAAAGAATCACAGAAAGATTCTTGGTAAAGTGCACTATACGCTCAGTGATGACCAATGCAACGTCTTGCTCACATCCACATCCCTTAAACACCACTACCAGTTTCTGGCTGTTCGTCTTCGTCAGCTTCAGTTATCCATAAACAGTGGATAAGTGGTAAACAAAGTTATATTTGATGGCCACACATTTGTTTCTTTTTTGTAAACAAATAACCCTTTTGTTTTTACATTTTTTTAAATGTGTTTCTATGTAAACCAGGAATATTTAACAGTTTGCACGCTGTAAACCTGATGCATTTAATATATTTTATGAGTTGAAATTGTTGCTGTGGCGGTGAAAAAAAATTAAATGAATACCAAAGAACCAAGATTGGAAACATTTAGTAGGCTGTAATTTATGTCAATTACATTTACAAAGTTTTAATCCCGTTAGTAGACGAATTTTAAAGCTAATTCGGGTTTGAAAATTAGACTAGCAATTAAAACTTTTCGATAAATCTAGATTGGCACCGCCTATGTTGGAAATTTCAGATTTTCAGTAATGTATCTCAAAACGTTGCAACAACACAACTTAGAAAATGAGCGTGACCTGGAAAACGTTCTACTGATCTCTTACCTTCTTTGATCTAACAATTCACTGAATATTCGTATTCAAGCTTAAATTCCATGGTGCGACGGAGGAAGAATACAGGTGACATAAAAAGATATCAAACCGTAATCTCATCAGCCCCAAAGTTCCAAGGTTGGCAGGCAATCCTGAGGCTAACGAATGTGCTGAACATGACTACAGGCAATGTAGTTTTCTGACTGACACTATTTGTGTCCAAAAGGCCGTCGTCGTTGATAATTACAGGCTGCCTTGTTCAGCAAATTACAAAGATAATGTGTCGGGTCTACTGAAGATAAACTTGCTGATGAGTACTATGGTTGATACTATACGTTCCAACTGGAGATGTTGAAAATACAAAGTCTCCGAAGGTGTCATCCTTAACTATTACAGAAATACTGATATTAATGACTCCCACTTTGCATTCAATCCTGCCTGAATCCCTATTCTCTTCAGCTGGTACACACAATCAGCAATAGAGCGCAAATCCGCACCAAATGACTCGCGGATGTGAACTGAAACCAGATAGAGCAATCTATTTTAGTCAAAAAGATTATTCGTTTTGCACATCTCAACCACGAAAGACAGGTATGACCGATAGGCAACTGAAATCCGATTAATTTCTCACACGATACCATCCATCTTTACTTACCAAAACTGTTTTCGGATGCCTATATTCCAATGCCTAATGCTTGATTAACAAATTAGCCGAACCTGAAGCTAGTTGTGAGACAAAACGACCTCCGGGTAATTGCCGTCACCGAAACTCAACTCTATCCTGAAATCCACGATTGTGAGTTAGTAATTGCTGGCATTTAACTGTGGGGCCCATGCTGGGACGTGTTTACAGCCAGCAAATTACAGGCCTGTTGCCTTGTTGTTCGCCTGCAAGGTGCTCGAAAGATCGTGCCGAACAAACTGAGCAAATACCTTGAAGAGAATAAGCTATTTTCGGGAGCGCAACACGGTTTTAGGAAGGGATACTCCTGCATTACTCACCTTCTCCTTACCCTTGACGATTGGACTCGACCAGTGGATGTTTGGGATAACATCCATGTATGTTACATCGGTACGCCGAAAGCATTTGTTCGCGTAAACTACAGTATTCTCTTGCAGAAGCTGGAACGTTGTAGGATCACTGGCAGATTATTAGCCTGGTTAGAAAATTACCTGACTGATCGGCTGGTGGAAGGTGCTTTGTCGAAGTCGGTAGCCGTGATAAGTGGAATGACACAGTTATCCGTCTTCAAAACAAGCCTCTCCGCACTCTATGCCAATAATATACCGACTCTCATCAAATGTAAGATCGTACTGTTCGCGGACGATATAAAATGTGTTCGAGGATAAATGAGCCATAAGATTCCGAACTGCTATACAGGGATCTAGACAACCTCCACGCTTGGTCCATAAAAATTGCATAATTTTCAATTTCAAAAAGTGTCACATGGTAAACCTTGGAAAATATGTGGAGTTTAAGTATTTTCTTGGAACGCATAGCCTCTCGTGAACCATGGAACAAAAGGACTTGTGTGTGTTAATTAACAATACCCTATGGATATCATGCTACTGCATCTGTGTCTATCGCAAATCATCACAGAAATTGTCACTGCTAAAGATAATTTTAGGTAATTTCTCAAAGCAGACAATTCCCTGCATTATAAATACGTACATGAGACCCATGATGGAATATGCAATTCAAGCATTTTCGCCATGGCTTAAAATGTGTTGCGTCATTGCAAGGAATTTTCTATCGAGCTACCAAACTTGTCGCCAAAGTCAGCCCGAACCATATAATGAGCGAATTAAAACTCTGAAATTATTCGATTATATACATCGTCGTCTCCGAAGGGATTTGATTTTAATTTACAATAATTTGAATATCGCAAACCACCCTCTACAATGATTATTTAATTTAAAGGGCTTGCTCAAGACAAGAGCTCACACATTCAATCTAACTGTCCCCCATTTGCGACTCAACTGTATACGACATTGATTTGTCGTGCGAGTTTGTTTAACTTGGAACAATCTAAACGGTTTTGTTGTAAACTCACCGAATCAAAATTGTTTAAGAGAAGTCTTGATGCCTTTTTGACCCTCAACCCGTACAACGAAGAAGACTGTACATCTTGACACCATGCATCTAAATTCGTCGTCCCTCCAATCGAAAACACTTTAGATTTTGACCTGATTCTTGAACTGCTCAGTAAGCAAGCTAATCCCGTTTTCGTTTCTTATATTATTCGTATTTTGTAAAGCTACATGCTGTTTAGATCAATAAAATTTAATGGAATTGATTTGTTTCCTATCTTCACGTTGAAACAATCGATATAGTTTCACTAGATCATGGAACACATAGAAACCGTCTGTATCTCTCTGTTAACGTCAACGCACGTTATACCTTTGTAAAGTCTAAATGCGAGTATGCGATTATTGCTTAAAATGTTTCATTTAAATGTTAAACTTCCATTTAAATTTTCAAACTGATACATGGTTTTCAATCCCACACACAAATTCAACATTTAACCACAATTTCGGCATTTTAATGTCAAATATTTGCTGTCAGAATGCATGATCCAATTTTTACTTTAAAAGGTCCGCAACGACATTTACAACTTTTTTGCAGTTTAAGTTGACACGCAAATAAGCCGACCGGCTAACATCTACGTGTGCAATTGAGCCTCATTCGGAAAGGTCTTAGCTGTGCACAGTTTTTTTCTATTTTTTATGGATCGACATAAACTGGATTTTCTTCCATCAAGGAAAAACTGTGAAAAGTTTTAAAAAAATATTTTCTCACGTTTCGGACGTTAAACGTTTTACGAATTCACTATTGTCACGCATGAAAGGATTGGATCGTAAAACCTAGTTCTATGTGGGTGTTTAAAACGTTTTCTCAGATATCGATTGATGAATTTTGAATCAGATGAATATTTGATAGTTGATTTAAAAATCAATTCATACAATCTGGGGTGCCTTGGGAGACTAGTTATCTCATTTTAGACTACCATTGGAAGCGATTATTTGATCGAAAATTCCGTTTTTAAAATTTCTTCCTCATCTTCTTAGGGACAAAAACAGAATGTATGATCTAAGTTTCAATTTGAAGAATTCATCGTCATGCTAACCGATAAAAAGGCTGTCGTTCAGGAGAACATCGTACCTTTCCCTTCGAAGATTTAGGGGCAAAGTTTAAGTAATCTCCGTCGATCCTCAAAACGCCATTTTAGTGACCCTCCGTTGTACCCTCTCAAAGGAATCTCGTTCGCTTTTAGACTGAGGAACCACAATAGGTAGCCCATATTATCACAGTGTGCAAACATGCGCTAAGAATAGTGTCCGAAACATATGCGGATTAATGATCCACAGCATCCAGGTGGCGCTGTATTCGACTTCAAAAATCCATAAACAAAATCAATAAATATGTTGCGACTGTCCCCGCTCTAATAGGCTTGCATCTTATGAATTATTTCCAAACAGTATAACCGGAGCCTATTCGCTTGTTGACTAACTTGCTCTCATTCATAGGCAGTGGCCACCGATTTGTTCTTTTTACTAAGTCATCAACGGCTCTTTGCAGTTGTTCGCGGCCCTCGCGATAACTGACAGAGGCCAACAGTGTTAAATCATCAGTCAATAAAAGACATTTGATGACAACAGCATCTCAAAAGTTGCTCACAAAGTTCTTGAATAACAACGGGCCAACAACCGATTTCTGTGCCATATCTGAGCTTGTTATCGTCTCTGAAGACTAAACGTCTTTCACCCCACACGATGTGGCCGCCTGGAATTGAAGGATCCACTTCAGAAAACACCATTTGAAATCACTTCAGGTATTCAGCCAAAAAAGTGAAAATTTGAAGAGCAATATCGAAACCTATCCCCTTTAACATATATACAATCGAGATGATGTCTGCAAGATGAGTTAACGTAAGTGGTGACTTCTAGATAATTGACAAGTTTCTCTCTAATGAAGTATTCTAATTTAAAGCGTAATAGATAAAGATTTTCGCCGTTCGCTACGAAGATGAGCAACTACCAGTTGGATGTATCTTTTTAGGAATAAATATTCGAAATATGTTAAATTTTAGTAAGTTGCGTTTACATTGACGAAGCTAAATGCGTATTCGAAAAGGCTTTGATGCAACACCTTCATCCACTGACTACAACATCAGAGTAATTGAGACAAAATTTTGTCGTCACTATGAAAGAAAAGATATGCATCGTAAAAATTAGAATGGAACCAATACGTGTGCGAAATTGGTTAACAATTTCAAAGCGATGTTTGGATTATATGTTGTTTATTTTTGTGACTACTCATCCGTGCCAAGCCCATCCAACTATACATACAGTTGATCACGACGGTCCATAATGGAAGCACTTAACTCGAGTTTCGCTTTTATTTGAGCTCTTCAGCAATGCTTATCCTCTGCTTCGGGTGGAATTTTAATTTCTGAAGATAAAATATCCATACAGTCAGAATGTATTCTTGAAATTTAACTTTCAAATTTGAGAGAAAAGAAGTACGTAGTCCGTTGAATGCAATGTATGAGGGACACCTTTTTGTTCATCCATATTATAAATTTAGTTTGTAGGTTTGTGCGTTAACCAGCTACTCGTCCTATCCCGAAGAATTGTAGAAATATACGAATTAAAAACAAAACAATAATATACGAAGAACGCTGCTTGAAAAATGTCATTGGATTATCATCCTAGTTGAATGGTGCGTTTGGCGTATAGATCGATAAATTTGCTCGCTAATCTTTTTAACATCCCTGAATAAAATGATTTATGCTCAAAATCACTTGCAGACTATATGGTGTTCGAAATAATTATAAAACGTAAACAGCGTCGTCAAATATTACAAACTTGCTTAATGCTCAATGAATGAATCTTCCAAAATGCATGCTGCTTCAAATCACTGGTACACGATTTTAATTTCATAATATTTGGAAATATAATATTTATCATATCTCATGCCTACTGGCTCCAATCAATTTTTATTTCAGCTTATTCGCTAAGAGAATTTTGGCTGATTTCAGGTCACTAATAATTGGAACAAACACGAGCTAGATAAAACGACAGGAGACCCAGATTATTCCTCTTTTAATTAGAAATCCCAGGTAACTTGAACTTGAAATTCAACCAATGACAGTAACAACATAGATATATACAAATGGGAAGTACGCCTGATCGATTTTACCTTGAAATGATTCGTATATTTTAACAAACATTTGTAAAATTTAAATTAATATGTCATTAGAATTCAGCAATTTGAACGTTTGTATAAAATAAAGCATTTTTTATTGTAATTACGAGAGGCTTATATTAAGATTCACAAATGATCTTTATTGATTAATTGAATTTTAGTAGATTTTGTGAAAAGCTTACTTTAACAATGACAATGTTGTTTGATCCGAATAAGTTGGTGCTGGGGAGGCCGCTTTGCACCCAAATTCCGAAGACTTTTCATTGAAGCCGACTCATCCTGCAGGAGAAGATAGTCACATAAAAGTAAAAGTAAAGTGAAGTACACAAGGAGCGCTTGTATGCCACTGTTGGATAAGGCTGGTACGACCAACCTGTTTAATCACATGTGTTCAAACACGTGTTTAATGGGGTTAAACCCATAACCATGAACCAAAATATTCATTTGCATGCTTTTCCTTCACACACATCCCACGACCGGTTTCGTGCTGCTTGCACTCATCAGGTAGGGACAGTAAGGTCAGGATTCGCATGCGCTTGAATCAGTGGAGTAATGGTATGCCACTGTTGGATAAGGCTGGTACGACCATGCGGATCCTGCTCTTATTGTCCCTACCTGATGAGTGCAAACAGCACGAAATCAGTCGTGGGGTGCGTGACGAAAAACAATGCAAATAAATATAATTTAAAGTAAGTTGAGAATAGTGTTCAAAATTTTTCTCTCTCGTTCATTGAGATATGTATAAGCTCAAACAAATCAAGATCAAAACTATCAGTATCCGTTTTCTATGAATTAGTGTATGAAAGATCCATTTGTTTTTAAATCATTTTGGATCAAATTAGCGCAGCTGACTCACAAAGACTCATAACAAAAAAGAAAAATAAGGAAAGTGGATATTTATTTGTACAATATTTCAGAAAATAATATTAATCTATCTACACAAATTTCTACAATACAATGAACAAACAGAATATATACTTTATAGTTTTATGGAAAACTTTGAATTGTCGGCCAAATTTTCAATTCCGAATGAGATTCAAATTCGTCTACTAGCGAGATCAAATCGTTAGGAAGTTAATCGAAATAAATGTCAGCCTGCAACATTTTTACAATCATGATTCAGTTAGGATTCATTTCAAATTTCTACAACCGGTGCAGCAAAAATTCCATGTTTACAAATCAGAAAAGTGCATCGCAGGATGAAGAATAACTCTGGTTTGAATAGAAACGAGTAATAAAAACTGTAACGACAACAGGTTTAGTAGATGAGAGTAAAATGGAAATGTGAGGAAAAAATAATTCTAATCAAGGCCTGTTCAAATGTCGCACAATAAAGAAAACACTGTGGAATTTCGGGTGACTTGGATAGCAAATTTGTTTTAATTCACACGGAACGTGATCATGCTGGAATGATTGCCAACAACACAGAACCGGTCTTGTGGTATGTTTGATAAAATATTATGATCTGTCATGGGAAGATGATGCAAATGGCATCAAATTTATTCGCAACTAGGTCAAGTAACATTTTTTGTGTTTTTCAAAAGCGTTTTTCAAAGCTAACAAATTTTGACAAATATCTTGAGAGGTCATCTACAATAAAACTTTGCACAGTCAAAATAAATAAAAATTGATGGCTTAAACACGATTCAAATCAGCTATAGCATTCAATACTCTTGAATACTTCTGTATCTAATACAACACCA